>JAFIRS010002066.1:0-256661 GCA_018342105.1 Gonioctena quinquepunctata | reverse complement strand
TCGGTTGTGTTTTGTTCATTCAAGCATCACGCAAAAACAACTGAACCGATTTTGATGATCCATCTAAGCTTGGACTCAAAAACTGGTATGTCATCTCGCTCCGTTGACGGAAACCATATTTGTAACAATAACAACACATACATATTGTTATGTTTGTTTATATCAAGGGATATAAATAAAGGAGAAACTCGGAGTAGATGCTTTTCACTTAGGCTTTTATTAATATCAATTGGGTTGGGTTACAATCGGTAACATACCACCTGTCTACGATATGGTTGGAACCAGAGCAGACCCAAATGCGGGGTTGCCGTAACTAGTAGAAAGTATTCAGGCCTAATACTTCACACGCCCCCTTTTTATAATACTTATAACAACAACAACAAAAAAAAGAAGATAAGAAAAAAACAGATCCTATGAAATCAATGGAATTGCAGCCTTTCTATTGGCTTAACTATTCTACCACTTCTAGTTTTATAATAATCGTTCTCCGCTTCACTGGCTGATTGAATGGTATCTTCACGTTCATGTTTTCCACTCGTCAGGTTGGCAGGAGGTTCATCTTCAAGCTCAGGTGAATCTTCTGTGGAGGAGTCACTAGAGGAAGAGCTAACAGGAAGCCTACTTCTGGCTTCTCTCAGGAACTGCCTATTTCTGCGATAAACTGCTACATCCATTTCAATATTATAGTCATTAGGTCCACTTTTGTTCAGGACTTTACCCGGTTTCCACTCGCGGGTTTTGTTCTTGACAAATTCCTTACAATTGGGTTCCAGGCCAGGAAGTGGTTTTGTGGATATGTCGAAGTATTTTTTCTGGCTTTTCTGACGAGCCTCTAATTTTCCTCTGGCATCATCTACTGGAAAGTCTGGTTTCAGGTTTTCAAAACTTACAGCGAAAATATTTTTTAGTGTTGAGATTACGCTGTATGCCGTTTTCCTCGTGATTTTATTGACAACTACGAACTTGCTGTAATAATCTACAACAACAATAAATTCTTCCCGTCCTAGGGATTTGAAGTCCATACCAATCTTTTCCCACGGAAACTCGGGAATTTCGTGTGGAGATAGAGGTTCCCTGTGATTACTCGCCGAATAAGCCTGGCAAATTGTACAGCTCGCTACTAGTCTCTCAATATCGGAGCTCATACCTGGATAGTCAATTGCTTCCTGGGCCCTCTTTTTGCAAGATGTGACACCTTGATGTGATTGGTGAATAATTGCTAGTAGTTCACTTCTTAAGGATTTTGGGACGACTATTCGGTTTTTATAAAATAAGATGTCCCCCTAGAGCTGGATGTCATTTCTTATCTCCCAGTACTTCTTGATGTCGCTGGGGATACTACTTTTATGATCTGGCCAACCAGAGAGAACAACATTTTTTACTCTCTGGAGTTCCGTGTCCTTCGATGTGGCGCTTTGTAGACTATTTTCGTTTTCTTCCGATGTTACTATGATGGAATGTATTTTTAGATCATTTTCTAAGTAGCTAGTGTCAACTGTTTTATTTGTTGGGTCACGATTCAGAGTATCTGGAACTTGCAACTGTTTTCCTGGTTTGTACAATTAAAAGTTTAATCTCAGGAGCCGAATGGTCAATCTTTGAATTCTTGGGGATAATTCGTCGTGGTTTTTTCAAAATTTCCAAAAGAGGTCGGTGATCCGACTCAATTTTGAACTTGTTGCCATATAGATAGTAATGGAACCTTTCGCAGCCGATACTAAAGCAAGTAATTCTTCATCGATATGATTGTATCTTTGTTGAGTCGCTGTCAAGGATACAGAAGAAAATTCGATGGCATTTTATCTTGGAGAAGCACAGCCCCTAGTCCAAATGGACTGGCATCGACAGATAGTGTGGTTTGCTTACAAGGATCGAAATACAAGAGAGTTGTAGCCAAAGAAACTAAGTGTTTTAAGCGAGTGAAACATTTTTCCTCGAGGTCGGTCCACTGCCATTCAAATTTCTCACTGAGGAGTCTTCTCAGTTGGGTGGTTTCCTGGGAGTTCGGGATGAATTTGGCCAGATATACTATCATTCCGAGGAGTCGTTGTGGGTCTTTTCTATTTTGTGGTGCTTTCATGTCACAAATTGCTTTTGTTTTATTAGTGTCCGGAGCTTTACCACTATCACTTATTACATGTCCAAGAAACTTAATTTCAGTCACACAAATTTTAGATTTTTCTTTGTTGAGAGTCAGCCCACTTTTTTTACTCTTTCTAGGACACTTTTTAAGTTTCTATTATGTTCTTGCTTGTCAAAATATGCAATTACACCCGAAATACCTGCCAATGTATCGTGGATGAATCTTTGGAAAAACTCGGGTGCGGATGAAATTCCATATGGAAGCCTGGTATAGCGAAATCTACCGAAACTTGTGGAGATCGTGCAAATTGAAGAGCTTCAATGAGTCAGGGGGATCTGCATAAAGGCGGAAGAAGCATCAAGAAGACTGAAATATTTCGAGCCGACAAGTTGTGAAAACAATACGTCTTGTGTCGGTATCTCAAAACGTTCCCGCTTGAGATATTTGTTTGAGTTACGGGGGTCCATACATATACGTATGTCGCCATTTGGTTTTGGGACAACTACAATAGGGTGGACCCAGTCTGTTGGCTCTGATACAGGTTGAATTAGGCCGTCTGCTACCATTTGATCAAGTTTTTCCCTTAGTTTATCTTTTAGTGCTAAAGGAATTTGCCGAGGGGCGCTAACCGTGGCTATCGCTCCCTCTGTTAGAGAAATTTTATATTGTCTTTTCACTTTACCGATTCCCTCGAACACTGATTTATAGGAGTTCACAATGTCATCAAAACTATTGCCCAAGTCAGTCGAAATCGTATTGACAGTTTTTGGAATTATTTTTGGTTCACAAACAGCGTCAAGCCCAAAAATCAAACACTGCTTTTTAGAGTTCAGAACGTAGAATAAAAGTCTAATGTTTTTCATTCCTTTTGAACTACAAGTTACACTCATTTGTCCAAGCACATCAATTTTATGACCGGAGTATGACGATGAGATGGACGAAACTGGAGTCAGTTTCTCAAATGGAATGTTCAAGATTTCAAAATCACTCTTGTTCAGAATATTAACTTGGCTTCCGGTATCAATTTTTAAAGTAATCGGATATTCGGAAACAATTATTTTTTCAAACCACTCGTCGGCGTTCACATCGGATGTGTTTACAATCCAAACTATATTTGCTGACGAGTTAGGGGTACTGGATTCTTCGAAAAAATCCCCACAACTCGACTCGTCAGACGAGTTCATCACCCCATGTACATTTTTGTTAGTACAGAATTTTCGGTAGTGCCACTTCCGATTACAAGAACTACATAGTCTATTGAATGCAGGACACTTACCCTTTGGGTGCATATTTCCACAGCAGGAACATTTTTTTCCAGCCAGTCTCTCACCTCGCTCCTCATGTTCATAATTCGAATTACCTGCATCACCCCTAGATTCACTATGATATCCTCTGCGAGAGCCGCTAGGCCCCTCTTGCTCTCTCCACAGACAAACTTGTTAACCTCACTCACTAACATAGAGTCCTTTGCGATTTCTTTCTGAGTTGCCACGCTCGTCTCGATAGACCTGCAAATGTTTATGGCCTCACATAGTCCTGGGTTTGGATTTTGCAGCAGTTTCTCCTGAATACGAGCATCTTAATACCAATCACGATTCGATCGCGAATAAGAACGTCTTTTTCTTTGAATTCGCACGAACTAGCCGGCTGCCTCAGCGCTGTAACGAATTGATCAACAGTTTCACCAGGTAGCTGGTCTCTTTTAAAAAATTTGAAATGTTCGTATACTCAATATTTTGCTGGATCACAATACTCGTAAAATTTTTAAGGACCACTTCTATCTTGTTTTCATCCTCCTGCACCATATTCGAACGTGTTGTAGATTTGTTTTCCTCCATCCCCACTCGTAAAATTTTTAAGGACCACTTCTATCTTTTACTTTGGTTGGAACACTAACAATTCAGTAGACTACTAATCCGGAGCACTTGCAGTTATGCTTGCACCTGATTTCCATAAACCGCCGGTTCTACAAACATCGAGCTCTGGATATCGCTGAAACAAACAACAACTGCACGGCTAACCGCTAGACTGCCGCTGCCACCATGTTATGTTGGTTTATATCAAGGGATATAAATAAAGGAGAAACTCTGAGTAGATACTTTTCACTTGGGCTTTTATTAATATCAATTAGGTTAGGTTACAATCGGTATCCACGCACAAACTACCTGTCTACGATATGGTTGAAACCAGAGCAGACCCAAATGCGGGGTTGCCGTAACTAGTAGAAAGTATTCAGACCTAATACTTCACACATATATATCTCTATCTATACTAGTATAGAAATGAAATTTGTTTGCTTGGTATGTTTGTTTGTTTGTTTGTTCGAGCATCACGCAAAAACTACTGCACCCCTTTTGATACAATAATTAAACCACATTTTTTCACAACCAAGTGCAACCAATATAAAGTAAGCTCCTATTTTGAATACATATTTCCGTTTTATAATGGGATAACTGGATAACGAGATAATGGAATAATGTTATAATAGCATAACGCGATAACGGGATAACGGAGTAACTGGATAATGGAATATCGGCAAAACGGAATGATGGGATAATGGGGAAACGGAATAATGGGATAACGGCAAAACGGTAAAACAAGACAACGGATAACAAAATACCAGCATAATGGTTTGAGGGGATAACGAGATAACTGCATAAGGGGATAACGGAAAACTGGATAGAGGGTCAGGATAACGGGATACAGGATAACGGATGACAGCAAATGGAATACCCCTATTAGAAAGTAGCTATGATATCTTGGAGAGTATCAGTAATTGAATTTCACAAGAGAGTATCATTCCAAGGGCGTAATACGATTTTTTTTCCAAATTCAAAATTACTTTCGAAATATTAAAATAATTTTCAAATTTGAAACTCTTAATTTTTTTCATGTTTCAATTTGAATCTGAAGATAGTTGTGAGAGAATACATAAAGTTAACATTATCTCAACCAATATTATAGTTGGGAAAATTGACCCAATTTTACCCTGGAATAGGTAGGCGCTGAATTTAGCGAAGCGAATTTCATGTCATATTTTCGTCAGATTCACCAGAAAAATCTAAGCTAATTTGAAAGTCGAGATTTGGCCCTTTCAATCTATTCATCACCCACAATCGGCCATATGAGATAATAAAATTTTTCAAATTCTATTTGCACTACTATAAAATATTTTCAATCAACTCTCGTAGGGAAACGAGAAATGTTAGCATATTTATTAAAACTATATTTTACATCGAACCAAAAAAGCGTGTGAAAAATATGATCTTCCTGAAATTCACGCGGGCAAAGCCACGGGCATGAGCTAGTTTGTTATAAAATTAATAATCTAATTGAGATATAAATGTCTGTTTGGAATGAAATTATCCTCGCGAAGATGACATAGCTCAAGATAATTCAATGTCAGGCTTCCAAATTGTATTATTCAACTGGAAATGACGATATATTTTGACATTCTCCAAGCACCATCAATGAAATTTTGAACAAAATATCATAAATGAAATTTAAACTTTTTATTCTTATTCTTCTCAAAACAGAGAAGAAACGTCAGGTCTTATCTAAAAAGATCTATTGCAAAGATAAAGTTCAATCGGTGGCTTAATATTAATTTTTAATAAATGTTATTCTACTTTTATACTTTCCATGAAAATAATAGTTTAAAAAAACTAAAAAACAGGCTTTTATAGAAAACCAAACTATAAAAATAGAAAATAAGAAAAAAATGTATTTTATTTAAAAAAAAGCGTGGGGTGCATGGTATCAATAATTATATGGAAAATGGAATAATCTTATCAGATTAGTGTATTGTCATCGGTCCTCGATAAATCTACAGAGTTTGAATGAAATCTAACCGTTTGAAGTGGGTCAAAATCGCGCCCAAAGGAGTCGGTTACAAACAATCATACGTTACAAACAAACATACAAGTGAAGCTAATATAAAGCGTGTAAAACAAACATTTTGAGATATGACGTTGTTGAAAGGAGTGAGCGATATGGAAAAGAAAGGTTTTGAACTCGACCTTCTAGAAAGTTTAAAAATTAATAAATGCAAAAAGATGAAATATTTGCTTGATGACCAGATCTACTCAAATAATTCTACCTTGATGAATTTGTTCTATTGAAGATTGAAAGGGATGGATTCTACTTGGTCTCCGTCCCATTGATTACCCACTAGATTATCCTCAATATTCTCAATATTTCCGATTAGATCTATATACATACTACTACCTGCCTTGATTATTCAACATGATACATCGTGATTGTTGAGTTAGTATTATCTCCACCTGAAGAAGCTATTGTATAACAAAACATGTACCGTGGCTTTGTAAGCCCAATTAAGTGAAAATGATTTAGTGGGGTGAGTTTCTTTTATTTGAGTAGAAAAAATGGAGTCTGCTCCATAGTAAAGGGCATTTATTCCTAAGAATGAAAGGGGTTGTCACCAACCCCAACAGAACCAGCAGGAGCCTAGCGGGGAACATCTTTACCACCCAAAAGATCAAATGGACAATTAAGAGCTTCAAACTTTTCAAATCGGTCGGAAAGGACAGCATATTCCCCGCCTTATTACAGAATGGCATTGAAATAATAGAGCCCTCCTTGAAAAGGCAGTTCAAGGCCAGTTTCATTTTCGGTCACATACCGAAAGCCTGGAGGAAGGCTGCAGTGGTGTTCATACCAAAGACTGCGATACGCCCAGCAGACGAAGCAAAGTCTTATCGCCCTATCAGTATTTCTCCTGAAAACAATGGGAAAAATTATAGACTGTTATAAAAGAAGTGGAATCCTTTTGGACAGACTGCTTTACAAAAAACAGTTCGCCTTTCATGCAGGCAAATCAACGATTAGCAGAAAGCATTGAAAAGACATACTTATATAAATCGTTTAATTAGTCATATAACTAATATCAAGTACAATGAGTAACACAAAAAAAATATGATAATATAAAAATATGAAATATATAAAAAATATGTATATAGGTACTCACAAAGGGACATATGTAGCAAAATGAACAAACATGCATAACATACACAACATAAAAAAAAAATAAAAAAAATTATATCACAATGCCTCTATATCTAGTGTGGCGCTCATGAACTTCCTGATTGAGGATTAAAATATTCTGCAAATACTCAGGTGTCATACCGGTTTTAATCTTATGAATGAATATGAGGGAGTGATATAATAGATAAATCTTAACCGGTAACCAATTGAGGGTATCTAGCATTGAATTTATCGACGTATCTCGTGCACAACAAAGAATAATTCGCATGGCTCGATTTTGTAATTTCTGTAATCGGTTTAGCACATTTTGATTCACCATATAAAGCACAGTGGCACAGTAGTTGAAATGAGGGAGTATAAGAGTATTGTAAATTATTATTTTACTCCATTGGGTAAGATGCTGAGAACATCTCCTCAAAGTAGTTGATTTTCATGGCAATTATTTTTATCACATTTTTTGCATGATCATTAAAGTACAATTGATGATCAAATAATACCCCTACATATTTAAATTTCTCAACCAACTCTATCTGGACACCACCAATAGACAATTTCGGTGCTGTCTTCATCACTTCCTTATACATTTTGACTCTACTGATCAACATCCATTTAGTTTTGTTTGTATTTATTTTCAACAAATTTCCACAGCAATAATTGTGTATAGCTTCTAAATTTTCATTAATTGTATTGAAGCATATCGAACGGTTATTTCCAGTACAATAAATAACAGCGTAGAAAAATAACAGCGTCATCAGCAAATAGGTGTATACAACATCCATTCACTACCTCAACCATATCATTTATATACACTAGAAACAATAAAGGACCCAGAACACTACCTTGAGGTACACCTATATAAATATCGATTATGCTAGATGTAACATGGTTAAGTCGTAACTTTTGTTTCCGATTATCCAAATAGTACGCAATCCATTGTAATGCTGCATCTACAATTCCGACAGCTTCCAATTTTTTCAATAATCTGGTTCTGTCAATAGTCTCGAACGCCCTTTGCAAATCAAGAAAAACTGTCACTGTCATTAAATTTTTTTCCAAAGTGTTCTTCCAATCATGGAGGACACATTGCAAAGCGGTTTCACAACTATGCTCATTACGGAACCCTGACTGAACACATGTGATAGCCTTATTGCGTTCCAAGTGATCCACAATTTGATTGTATACCGATTTTTCCAGTACTTTGCCTACAACTGATATCATATTTATTGGTCTCAGCTCACATGCTTTATTCGTATTTGCGACTTTAGGGATTGGTATAATTGTAGCAGTTTTAATTTCGTCAGGTACTTCATTAGTTTCAAAAGAATAATTTATAATATTCAATAGTGGCTTAGAGATAGTTGAGAAACATTCCTTCAACAATTTTGTTGATATTTCATCTGTACTATTTTTATTAGTCATTGAAAATATTATTTCCTTGAGATTCACAATGGTAATCATTTTGAAGTATGTCAATTTGTGTGAAACATGCCTTACTATGATAGGAGTTTCGATTTGGGGTACATTAATTGAATTGGTGATCTGGTTAATGCTTTTGACATAGTATTCATTGAGAGTATTCGACATTTTAATATCATAATTTTCAACAATAACATCATCAAATTCAATACTTGCATACACGCTGGAAAAATTGTTAATTGGTAAGTATTTTTTCAAAGTCCGCCACATTTTAGTAGGATTACCAACATTACCATTCATTTTATTATCTAAATATTTCTTTTTTTCTTGTCTTATCACCTTCACAGCAGTATTACGTTTCTGTCGGTATGATTCCCAGTTCTCTGCTCCACGATTATTGACATATATCTTATAGCTTTCGTCTCTCTCTGCTGTCGCAGTTTTAACTGTAATATTCCACCATTCTTGATAGTGAGGAAATATTTTTATCTACTTCTTGGGGGCAACTATATCCACGGCTTCTAATATTGTGTTAATTAAACACTTATATTTATAATTAATATCATAGGTTCTATAGTCCCATTCTACACTTTCTAGCCTCTCATTGATTGCATGATAATCTAACGCCCTACCTCTATTCTCGATTAGTTTAACTTCATTTTCAGAAACTATTTCATCAAGATTTACTTTTATATTTCTATGATTACTAATCCTAGGTAAATCCAATACCTGTATAGCGATGTCACAATTCGACAACACTAAATCAATTAAAGTACCTCCGCTATTTGTTAGGTGCGTATACTCTTCAACTTTATTTTCAAAACCAATATCCTCTATCACCGCCATCAATCTCTGAGTGTAAGTATTTGTACCATACCAATTAATATTAAAATCGCCAACGATAATAATCTTGATGTTCCTGTCGGTTAAATTATCATCGCACCATTTTTCAAAAAAGTCTAGAAATATTACACTACTACTATTTGGGGACCTATAAACTGAGACTACTGAGAAATTAGTTTTATGATACACAAATTTAACAGATATCAACCAGTAGGACTTCTCGAAACTCGTTTTAGAAATATTCAATATTTGCAAATCGTTTTTTGTATAAATGAGAGCACCACCAGTATGTCTACTACAACTGTCCACTCTATTAACTACATAACCGCACAACTCAATTTCACTACTGTAAATATCAGGTGTCAAGTGTGTTTCTGACAAACAGACTACTAAAGGTTTTTTATCGTCAACAAAATGGTTTATTTCATCAAAATGTGCTAGAATACTTTGCGAGTTCATGTATAGAAGAAAACATCCATTATTATCTGTTATGCGTTGTTTTTCACGGTTTTTTCGTTTATCTCAAAAAAATTACTCTCAATCACATCCTTATCATTCCCTGTCTCATCCCCATTTGCATATTCACTTGTGTGTGTAACAATATGAACCAAGTTGCTATTCCATTAACAATCAAACTAGCTAATTTGCACTAACATGTTTTTAGTAAGTATATGTACATTATCGTTAATATCTACTAATATTGCTCTTGTCTTGATACAATTGTCCAACCTGGTAATGTACTTACCAAGTTTGTCATTGAATTTGTTAATGAAAAAATTCAGTTGTAATACTTTGAGAGGAACTGTAAGTCAAGATTACATTTGTATTATTGAGACATTGTTTCAAATTGTTATTCAACATTTTGAATGAAGGGTAACTCTTACTGAGAAAATCATTAAAACCAGCTTGTATAATCACGAAATCGTTCATTGTGAATGATTGTGTTAACTGTACTATGTCTTCAATAACATATCTCAAACTAGCACCTGATTTGATTATACTTTGTACAATATATTTTTGTCCTAGATCCCTACGCAATAAGTTTCCTACCTTCCTACCTCCTTCATCACATAATATCAAAATCTTATTTTTGTTACCTTCCACTGCTTTTTCTTCTTTATTATCTACACAGATATGTTCATGATTTCTTTCATGATATGTCTTTGTATCCGCTACTAACTTTGTCTGGGGATGAATTACATCTGTCTGTCCTTTTAGTTCAGTCAATTCTCTGCTGTATCTTGTATTTTCCTGTTCTAAAATTCTAATTGAGTCCACCATGCTTCTGTTGATTTCCTCCATTCGATTGAGCTCTACTTCTAACAATTTAAGTTCGTCATTCCTAATTTTCAAGTCATTGTCATAAGACTGCTTTGTCTCTCTGATTCCAATAATTTTTTTGTTCAGTGCTTCTATAATACTTTTTCTTCAAATTGAATGGTCTTTTACATCTCTCTCCATTGCCTCATCTTCAAAATCTCTTGTTCTTCTGTTCTGACGTTTGATATAGTTATTATTTTCTTCTATTGTTTGTTTCAATTGGTCAATTACCGAATTAAGTCTTACAACTTCTTCATTTGTATCATCTTCATTCTTCTGTAGCAGTAAGTCCCTTTCGTATATTTCCTTTTTCATTACAGCAACTTTTTCTAGTGCCTTGTCGAGTTCTACTTTATGGGAATTACCTTTTTTTTCGCACTTTAACGAACAGTATAACTTGCCACCACCCAGTTCTTTACAGGATTTCTTTTTTTCTATACAGGCACGATGAAACACTTCAAAGCATACTATACAATACAAGTTTTGCGTTTGTTTGTTTTTGCAACATTTAAAGTAAACTTCCATTTTTCGATGATGAAATTAGTTTTGGTACGCCACTGGTTCTATTATTAGAGCAAGTTGAAATCTTATCAGGAACAAAGGGTAATAAAAAGTTAACACCTATCACTTCTTGCGAGTAATCTATCGGCGAAAACAGTATCTTTCTTCTTACTTCAGTTCTTTTGAAATGATATCTTGCACGTATTCAATATTCATTTAATATGTTGAACTAAAGTCTCACAAAGCATACCGTCGATGTGCACACCGTGGCGATTGCAATATAAAATTGCAATTTCAACTTTACACCACTTTTTTGCGAATTTTAAACGGAGCACTTGAGATACACGTGTGAATGGTTCGACTTGGACTAAGAAATGGCTCTATGTGCATTCACAGATATAGAGGGTGCTTTAGATAACACCTCACATAAGTCCATCATCGGTTCGCTAGAGGAAAGGAATATAAACACATCACTGATCAGATGGAGACATGCAATGCTGAGAAGCAGAATCATTGTAGCTGCTCTTGGAGAGGAAACGGTCAGAATGACAGAGAAAAAAGGTTGTTCCAAAGTTGGGGTTCTATCGCCTTGGCTGTGGTCACTGACCGTGCATAATCTGATAGTGAAGCTACATGAATCTGAAATAACGACTCAAGGTTACGCCGAAGACCTGGTCGTCACTATTAGGGGTAAACATGACGGTAATATCGAATCGCATGCAGACAGCCCTAAATATAATCGGAAGCTGGTGCCCAAGAGAAGGCATCCTAGCAAAATAGTGCTAGTTCCATTCACAAAGAGGCGTAAATATGAACTGGAAGCCCCAACCCTGAATGGAACTCGGCTAACTTTTTCCAGTAACTGGGCGTCATAATCGACCAGAGACTAACATGGGACAGTCATATTAAAAATAGTATTTCCAAGGCTACAGGGGCAACCTGGACATACCGCAGAGTTTCTGGCAAGACATGGGGTTTGAATCCGAAAATGATATACTGGTTGAATCAAACAATTATCAAACCCATGGTCACCTATGCCTCATCAGTATGGAGGCCAAAAACCTAGCAGCTCTCAGCACAAATCAAGCTGCAGAATGGGCAGCGGTTAGCCTGTCTGGGAATCACAGGAGCAATATTCACGTGCCCCACTGTAGCACTAGAGGTAATGCTGAATCTTCTGCCACTGCTCTTGTATGTGATGAAAGGAGCGGCAAAAAGTGCCTTCAGACTGCACCAGACATCAAACTTGAATGCTGGAAATCTGATTGAACATCTGAAGATTCTGAAAAATATTCTCCCAGAGTGCAGGTACAAGCCATCATATATTATAGCAGCTAGGCATGACTTTGAAGTGAATTATGAAGTGGTTATAAACAACCATCATATATTCAAAACAGACGGGCTTTAACTAGGAAAGAAAGCATCAGTATGGTATACTGATGGTTCCAAAATGGACGAAAGGGCTGGAGTGGGAGAAGCGGGTCCGGCTCTCAAAATCCCTAGGCACAGCCACAGCAATTTTTCAAGCAGAAACCGATGCTATAGAAATGTGTGCCCAAGAATACTTCGAAAGAGGCTTGAGGGGGGCAAACATCTATATCCTATATGACAGCCAAGCAGCATTTAAAGCTCTGGAGTCACATACTTGTGAGTATAGATTGGGAATGCAACCTACCCCTAAGGGAATCAGGAGCAACGAGAAGTTTCGGCGCTGGGAGGCTGACCAAATTAAAACCCACTGGAATGAGGTTCCAGGAAAAGACAAGCAAAAAAGCTTTTGAGCCTATTGCCAAAGAAAGCTGAACAGCCTCTCGAGTTGGGCAAGAAAGACTTGAAACTGGTAACGGGACTGCTCACTGGACATTGTCCTCTGAGGTATCACCTGAAAAAAATTGATAGATCAGACAGTGAACTCTGCCGTTAGGGCGAGAACTTCGCTGAAACTGCAGATCATCTGCTTTGCGACTGCCAAGCGCTGTTTTGCAAAGGGCTTAAGTTTCTCGAAGGGGCTTCACTAACGCCCACTGACATCAGGAACGTGGCTCTCAGGAAACTGATACGCTTCGCAAGCAGTCTCGGAATCCCGAGTCTTGAAAAGATGAAGGGTAATGTACAAAAGACCTTACAAGTCGAGATACGGAGTGGCTGAAGAGCCATATCAACCCACCTACAATCTACAATAAATGTATTTCTAAGAAAGAAATTGGTAATGCATTTCGGCAATTATTTTGCCATCTTCAGGCAATTTCAATGTGAAACTATTTTTTTTTCTAGAATTTTCCATAAAAATGTTGTACAATATTTGTAAAGCTCACGTTATTCCAGTTCATATTTTTTAATATTTTAAGAGATAACTTCTCTTGTTGTCATTAGATAATGTATGATGACTAAATCGATATAAAATACTAACTGTTTTTGTACATATTATAGATCATAAACTGAAAGGCAGCAGTATCGATACCATCAATATCTGGTTTCACTCGTTGGTGAATCAAAATGTGTATCTCATGTATGTTCCAAATTCATTTAAAAAAATATATTTGAAAACTCGGAAGAAATTATCCCGGAGCAGGTCCCATAGCCAGATAAATCTATGAATATTGATAGCACATTTCCTACTCTGAAAAAGAAATACTGTTCCAATTGACCACAATATGGAAAATAATTGTATTTCATTTCCTGTAGTGTTTTAATGATGAAAACTGCTATTTTCAATCCGTAAATCATTCGGTCCCAATATTCCAGGAATAATTCGATAACCAATACAAAACTCATGTTCGACTGAAACCCTCATTTAGAAATAATACGGATAAAAGCTCGCCCCATTTGGTGGTAGTCTATGAAGTTCGAATAAAGTCTCCCTCTTTCAGATATTTTATAGCCGCAAAACAATGCACGAGTGTATATAAATTTCTGTAATGGATGTGTGTTTCTGACAGCTTTTTAGTTGAATACGTTTTCTGCAGTGTAGTCTGGAAGTGGTTTGAACTATGAAATCGTGCAAGGAAAGACGCGGGTCCAGAATTTCGAATGAAATGAAAACACCAGGAGAAAAAGTTATACAGTGCTTCCGTAAAGTACTGATTGAATTCATTTTAAGCCAAACTATCAATTTCTGAGGAATCTTCTGAAACAGATGAGGACCTTACTGATATCAAAATGGGATGTTCAGGACGATGGCAGATCGATTTGTTGAAAATATAAACAGGATGTTCATAAAATCAGCTGTGGAATCATCTGCGACTGAAAGATAAACTTTAGTCACTATCTTCCATCGTCAAGATAACCTCTTGTGGGATATTCATGTTGAAAAGGGAAACATTCTCAACTGAATATTAATAGAAAGATTTTTCTGTGAATTGAAAAATCCACGATTAAAATGAAGTTATTTTTTGTGAATGTCTAACAGAAAACAACTACTTCCCCGGCTAAAGCCACGCTGGACATTGAACTACATCTGATAGATATTCTGAAAAGGCCCTAACTCAAAAGAAAAAATCTGAAATTGAAAATTTGCATTTTCATTCAGATAAATAACTATCTGAATAAAAATGCAAATTTTCAATTTCAGATTGCTCGCCGAGCATAAACAATAGGAAAACAAAGGCAAAAATATAATTCTTGTTAACGAGAACAGTCGTAGAAAAAAAGGGCTATTTTAAGGAATAGAAAAAAAAAATATCACAGCCGGGAATATTATCAACGTGAAGCTTAGGTAATATACAAGTGACACGTGGTATTCAATTTTAGTATTAGGGTTAACAAGGGGAAATCGGGATGTTATAAGCCGTTTGCTTATAAACTTGAAAAATCACTTTCTGAGTCAGTCAGATAACCGTATTCAGGAAAAAACAGTTTTTCTTAGCTCTCAAGAGTAGTTCATCTTATTCCCTAAATTGCCAGAAAATTACTGTTCATTTGGCCATTTATATTTACCGTGAAGGTAAATATCATTTCGATACTATTTGATAAATATATATATATATTTATATATATATCGGTATATGTATTACCCCATTTAAATGTGCCAGACCGTTTTCTTTTAAACAAAAGTATTTGTATTACGAAAATTTTCCTTTTGAATATACCAGTTAATTTAATACCTATAACTTACTGTGTTTAATTGAAGAAAAACCCCTTTTAAATATTGATTTTTAATGACGTATTTAGTCAATTCACAAAGTAAAAAAAAACAAGCAAAGACATTTCTGTCTGTCGGTCTCTTTGGGAGACCTAAAAGCAATCGGCGTTCAGTATCCAAAATTTGTAATTAAAGCCTACAGTATTTTGTGAAGATTCAGAAAGTGTCAATATACCAGACCCCTGGACGTTGCGTATCTCCATCTGTAGCTACCCTAGTGCGTGGAGAAAACCACTATAAAATCTGGCGCCCGAGATTTGAAATAGAAAAAGGAAAATATTTCCTGCCTAAAATTCTGGCGTCATAAGTAACGTGATTTTCTAGGAGTTTAAGGGTTATTAAAACAAACCCAAGGAAAACACGTCACACTATATTTATATTGTATATTTCAAATGGGAATTTTTCATTTGCATTCTTCGACTCTCTCGACCTGATTTTGCGCGTGAGGTATCACACAGACTGATATAGTCACTTTTGGGAGTGGAAAATGAGGCGGAAGAGAAGAAGTGTGAAGAAAGACAATGAGTTCCTAGATCTTTTGGAAGGAACATATCATATTTAGTTTTTCTCGAGTTAGTATTGATATAACACTCATTACTCAAGATATTCCTCATCCTTAAAATTAGTGTAAATGTAATTAGCGGCGGTACCGCCAGGAAGACTAGACGAAGTATCTATTGGCTGAAAATCAGATTCCCCGACGGATGCACATGGGTGAGTGACACTTTGATCAGTTCTGTGTGTTTGCGAACTTACCACATATTTTTTTAAACAGTCCACTGAACGCTCACAAATTATAAGGGAAAATCAAATATACAGGATGATCCACGTCTGACTAATGACGTCCGCGACAATGTTTTCAAATGGAACACCCCATATATTATTTGATTTTTGGAATCTCCATGGAAAGTTGATTTCAAAAATATATCACACATATATCACACATTCAGTGCTCTCGTAAAATAGTGGATACATTTTTAAAAAATTAAAGGAAAGAACGCTCGAAACCGTCGAATTTTATTTTTATGTGGGCATTCTTTCAAATTTAATTCATACCTACAGAATGATTCGTGTAGGAGAAATAACGTCATCGGAATTTTTCAAATAGTAACTCCATTTTTCATTACGGAATGTGAAAAGGTGATTATGAGTATGGGGGAAATGAAAATAAAATAAGAACTATTTTGAAATATGAAAATACTAACTTTAGTGGCAATGATAACTTCAAACAACGATCAAATTAAATATTCAATTTGTGCACCGTTTGCTATCTGAGAGTAGCCAAAACGATGAATAAATTCTTTTTGAACATTGTCTATAACGTCAGGAGGTATTTATTGTATCTCGTGACGCATTCTTGCCTTTGAATCTTCTAAATTCCCTGGCCTATCAACCTACACTTCACTCTTTAGGTATCCCCACAAGAAGTAATCGAGGGGTGTCAGATCTGGAGATCTAGCTGGCTTCTCAATCGGTCGTCTTCTTCCTATCCAACGATTCGGAAACACCACATCTAAATAGTCGCGGACAGCTGCTGCATGATGGGGAGATGCACCATCTTGTCGGAAGAATAAATCAGTTCTCGGTAGATCAGGTTCCTCTAGATCTGGATACAAAGCTATAAGTGCAGGAATAAGGTCGAATCGAAGGAAATCCAAATATATTGTACCAGTCAGGTTCACGTCAAAGAAATATGGACTCAGAATTCTTCCGTCTACTATGCCACACCATACATTCACTTTCTGTGGATTTTGAGTGTGATACTCCATCATCCATCGGGAATTTTCGGTAGCCCAATAACGGCAATTTTGCCTATCGACGTGGCCGTTCAAAACAAAAATATTATCATTATTGCATAGCTGTTGCAGTTGTTCGCAGAATTGATTTCGCCGATCAAGGTCGTCTTCATTCAGCTCATGGATGAGGCGTACCTTATAAGGATGGTGCTTTGCTTTTCTCAGAATTTTGTGGACTGTAAATGCTGCCATATTGAAATCAGAAGCCAATTGGTTGAGTGTTGTGTGATGATTTTCATGCACTGCCAACCCAACATTAAGCTGATCGTCTTCTGGTGGTGAGATTCGACCAGATTTAGGAAGATATGCCCAAATTCACGGTATTTTGACTCAACTTTACGCCCCATGCTTTGGTTAATAGGTTGTCGATCAGGATGAGTTGCATCAAGCAATTCAACTACTTCTCTTTGGGTGCGCATTCTATCTCCAAATCCTATCATACAAATAATTTCAATTCTTTCTCGTTCATTTAATCCAATCATTTTTCATGAAATGACAAAGTTACTTCTCGATAATGTATCGACAAACGATGAAATATGTTATTCTTTTAAGGAATAACTTCTCAAAAACTATTCAGCAATAAAAACAAAATTCTGGTCACTATGGCTACTGTTAAGTAATGGAAATAGTCAGATAGCAAACGGTGCACAATTTTTACATTTAATTTGATCGTTGTTTGAAGATATTAATGCCATTAAATTTAGTATTTTCATATTTCGAAATAGTTTTTTTTTCAATTTTGTTTTCATTTCACCCATACTCATAATCACCTTTTCACATTCCGTAATGAAAAATAGAGTTGCCATTAAAAACATACCGATGCCGTCATTTCTCCTACACGAATCATTCTGTATGTAATAATTAAATTTTAAAGAATGCCCGAATGAAAATAAATTTCGACGGCTTCGAGTGTTCTCTCCAAAAATTATTCCTTGAATTTTTTACGAATTCATGCACTACTTTACGAGATCACTAAATTTAACAGACTTACTGTATGTGTGATATGGAGATTCAAAAAATTGAATAACATATAGGGTATTCCATTTGAAAAAATTGTCGTGGACGTCATTAGTCAAACGTGGATCACCCTGTATATTTAATTTTCCATTATAAATGTGGCAAATTGATATTGAAAATCAACCGTATCTTTTGTCTTCAAATGTGATAAACAAACCCCTAATAAATATTTTCGATGATATCACAATATTTCTTCTTCAGATATAATTATAATATAATAATATTTATTTACTGAACTTCGATACAACGAATGATAATGCTAGAATGGATATACAAAATTGTAAATGAACAATGGCATCAGAGAAGGAATACTCCAGTATCGCTTGTATACGATATCACCCTGATTAAGTTGAAACATATAATAATTATAATAATGAATGAATAACAAACGGAATGAAAGAATATGAAATAATTGAAATTCACACTATTGTGCAAACACAAGTTCATTCAACAAGGAATTTCTGTCAATTTTTGGATAGTTCCGGCAAACTGCAAAATTCAAATTTACTTTTTCTGTCAACATTACATTAATGCATATTTTTATGCAAAAAATTGTGAATTGATCGTTTACAAAGATTATTGTTCTACGAACAAGATCCCGCATAGAACAGTTGGCGCGAAAATGAGATGAAATCTTTGAAATTTATTACAATGTTTACATCTGTCTGTCAAAAATCAGATGACTGCTCGATTTTCCTGGTCTACCTGGCGATTTTTCCAAAGCGACTTCTTCTCAAACGGCCTTTTAGGGATCATGGAAAAGGAAGGAGAAAAGGTAGGAGAGTGGACTGATGTCTCTAGACAATGAACTGACTTGAAAATTGATGGGATTGAAAAATGTACCCGATGACATTATTCCATTATACTTTCCGATACAAACTATTATCAAGCCATTCACTGCCCATCTCTGCCGGACTATTACCTCTCTAACAACCTTCTGACCTGAACAAAATCAGAGAGTTCATTGTAGATATCATAAAATCGGTTGAAGTTGAAGTTATGCATCCTGGTGAGCGACAGTCTAGGCTGCTTCCAGCTATCTCAGAATGACTTCTCCGGAACAAAGGTGAGGAGAGAAAACAATAATCCAAATCAGCCCCTCTTTTATTTTTCAATGAGTAACACCACGCATGAGATAATCGGTGTAGGAGGGCGATCTAAACCAAGCAGTTGTTCGGAAGAACAGGGCCCTCTCCCAAGATCTATAAGGCTAATGACTAGTTTAAATTATATATATATATATATATATATATATATATATATATATATATATATATATATATATATATATAGAATCCTTTTTATATTCGGGTATGCAGTCAACAGGGTATGGAAAAAGTGTACTTTTTTATTCAGCTTAGTCAATTATTGTCTCATCAGGAACTTACAATGAATAAATTGAACATTATAATATTTGAAAACATTAGGCATGTGTACTTCAAAAGTGGGTTAAATCTTTCACTTGCAGCAAATTATGAATACCATGTCACTAACAGAACACTTTGGTAAAGTCATATATAGTTAAAACTTTGATCGAAATTGATCAAGATTACTTAAACATAAGTGTATAAACATTTTAAAATTCAAATGGGTTTATGGAGGACATGTTGATTCAAGCAGTGGTGACAAATGAAAATGGATGATTATTGAAGTAATGAAGTTGACATGACAAGTATGAAAAATGATCTACGACTGTTGCAACATAATGCGATGAAAATAATATCCAAAATTACATGGTACAACTTATGTTAATTCAAACGATTTAGGTAGTTCATAGGAGACTGCCAGAAAATATGAGTTTTTACATTAAAATATTGAAAAATTGATATATAACAAAATTTGACAGAGTGCAAAATTTCATTACCCACCATTCCAGGGGACACAATAATGTTAATGTATTGAGTTGTGGTCTGTCTCAATACATTAACATTATTGTGTCCCCTGGAATGGTGGGTAATGAAATTTTGCACTCTGTCAAATTTTGTTATATATCAATTTTTTAATATTTTTTTAATTGTTAAAAAACTCATATTTTCTCTGGCAGTCTCCTTATGAGACTTACCTAAATCGTTTGAATTAACATAAGTTGGTACCATGTAATAGTTTGGTGATATTATTTTTCATCGCATTGTATGTTGGCAACAGGTCGTAGATCTATTTTTCATACTTGTCAATTGTCAACTTCATTTACTTCAATAATAATCAATTTTTCATTTGTCACCACTGCCTCTTGAATCCAACATGTCCTCCATAAGAGCCCATTTGGAATTTTAAAATGTTTATACACTTATGTTTAAGTAATCTTGATCAATTTCGATCAAAGTTTTAACTATATATGACTTTACCAAGAGTGTTGTCTGTTGTGACATGGTATTTTATAATTTGCTGCAAGTGAAAGGGATTTTCAACCTCACTTTTGTAAGTACACATGCCTAATTGGTTTTCAAATATTATAATGTTCAATTTAATTCATTGTAGAGTTCCTGATGAAGAGACAATAAATGACTCGAAAGCTTGAATAGAAAAAAGAGTACACTTTTTGTTTTGTTGACTGCATACCCGAATTTAAAAAGGATTCTTCTTTAACTTAGACAGTCGTCTAACCTTCACAACTATATATATATATATATATATATATATATATATATATATACAGGGTGGTAGTCAAGTACGTTGACAAACTCTGATTTTTTGGTAGATTTCAGCACAAAAAAAGCATATAAACATATGTCCGAAATTGATTGGGTTTCAAGGTACAGGGTGATCAAAATAATTTTTTTCAATAGGACATTTTCGACAACAATCAATTCAAAGTAGGCAAGTACAATCCATTTCACAGTGCGCACGATACAAAATAATTCATTTCTCTAATAATTCACAGGGTCCTATTTTTTCAGAGTCAAACCTTGTTCAACCCTTCAGATTTTTTTTCCCCGCCGCCATTGACAGATTATGAGAAATGAATATTCAACATTGTTTTATTTAACATCTTTTTGTTTTCCTGAAGTTTTTCATTTACTTGTACTGTTCAGAATCTATTATGAAAATATGAATGCAACCATTTTCCAGTATCGCATAACATAACGAAATTTGAGAAGCAAACAATCTGACAAACTTTGAAGGGTAATTTTTTGAAAGATTTCAGGACGAAAAGTTCATACAACCATATGTCCGAAACGGCTTGGGTTTCGAGGTACAGAGTGATCAAAATACATGTTTTTAAGAGTTTTTGGAGTTTTGCCATAATAATCAACTTTGTGCAATACATATTCACCCTGAGTTCTGCTGAAAAATGTTTGGGTGCTCCATGACATTACATTTTCTCTACACGAGCAGAAGAATTCCATGTGATACTGGAAAAATGTTTGCATTCATTTTTTCATTATAGCTTCTAAGCCGTACAAGTAAATGAAAAACATCATGAGAACAAAAAGATATTAAAAGAAACAATATTGAATATTCCTTCCTCACAATTTGTCAGTGGCGGCGGAAAAAAAGTCCGTGAATTATTTGAGAAATGAATTGTTTTGTATCGTGCGCACTGTTAAATGGATTGTACATGTCTAATTTGAATTGATTATTCTCGAAAATGTCGAAGTAAACTCCAAAAACTCTTGAAAAAAAATATTTTGATCACCCTTTACCTCGAAAACCAAGCCGTTTGGAACATATGTTTATATGAACTCTTCCAAAGAATCACCGAAGTTTGTCAACGTACTTAATTAACATCCTGTATATTGGCTGCTATTGATGTGTGATTGTAACACAATAGCATCCATTTTTTTGTTTTCTTGCTATATATATATATATATATATATAATATATATATATATATATATATATATATATATATATATATATATATATATATATATATAAATATATATATATATATATATATATATAATTCTTTTAGACTCATCTGGAGACAAAATAAACTTCATCAATGATTACAGGACTATGGACCTTCTCAAGGCTCAATGTTCTTAGTGTGCCAACGGTCAAAATTATTTATTCAAAACCTTTGGTTGAAGATGTTATGTAGTATAGTGATTGCGGCCTACCATACATTAACCTCTTCTGATTTTGATTGGATAAACCTCAATTATATTTCATACTTATTCCAACTATATTTGTACCTGCTCTATAGGTGGAAATTCAAAATATTTAGTGGGTTTTGATTTTATCAAGCTTTTATTTACTTTCACCTGTCCCGATGTGTGTGATCAAAGCATACAAGTTAAATTTGACCCATTTCCAGTTGTCCGATTAACGTGAAATTTGGTAGGTGTTCATAGTTCCCGTGACAATGCATTATGGATGTTTTGTCACAGAAATAACAGAATAGCGGCTCCAAGATGGCGGACGAGATTTGTGTTTATGGTCCGATTTGATTCAATATTGGTATTTAGGGGTTTTCGGGGTCGAAGATTATGAGTTTTTTGTCAAAATTTACAAATTCAATCCAAGATGGCGGACGAGTTTTGTAATTAGGGTCCGATTCAATTGAAAATTGGTATGTGTAGGTTTTCGGGGTCGAAGATTATGAGTATTTTGTCAAAATTCATGAAATTAAGATGACAGCTCCAAGATGGCGGACGAGTTTTGTAATTGTAGACCGATTCGATTCATAATTGGTATGTGGGGGTTCTTCGGGTCGAGGATTTTGAATTTTTTGTCAGAATTCATAAAATCGAAATGGCTGCTCCAAGATGGCGGACGATCATTGTGATTATGGTCCAATTCTATTCAAAATTGGTATGTGGGGGTTTTCGGGATCGGAAATGATGAATTTCATGTCGAATTTCATAAATTCAAGATGGCGGATGAATTTTGTAATCATGGTGCGATTCTAGTCAAAATTGGTGTGTGGGGGTTTTTGGGGTCGGGTCGGAGTTTATTGTCAAAATGAATTCAAGATGGTGGACTAGTTTTGTGATTATGGACCGTTTCTATGCAGAATAGGTAAATCGAGGTTGTTGAGGTCGGAGATAATTAATTTAGTTGAAAATTATTGATTTTTGGTCAAAATTCATGAATTGGAGATGGCAGCTCCCGGATGGCGGACGAGTTAATATTTAGATGGTCTCCTCATTGAAGAACTAGATAGCTCCGACCTCACAGGAAAAAAACCTTATAAAAACGATGTTTTAAAAAAAATACATAGATCAAGGCGTCTTACTAAAAAGCTCAAAATGGAATAAATATTGAAAAACCTTTCAACAAACAAAAGACACTTCAGTAAATTAATTCCACTAAATTGGGTTCAACTTACCACAACACCAGTGAAAAAAATTATTATATAATTAATAAAAAACCGTTTGAAAGACAAGCTCTCATTCAAATGGGCTTAAAAGTAAAAAATAATTGCTTTGGATGTGTGACGTAGGTTATTCCGTGAGTTATAGATTCAAAAGATTGTCGCTTTTGTATTCGAACTGAAAACTTTGCGCGACAAGCTTTTGAATCTATAATTCACGGAAAAACCTACGTTGCATATCCAAAGTAATTATTTTTTACTTTTTACCCCATTTGAATAATAGCTTGTCTTTAAAGACGTTTTTTATTAATCATTTAATTATTTTTTCCACTGGTGTTGTGGTAAGTTGAACCCAATTTGGTGGAATTAATTTACTGAAGTGTCTTTAGTTTTTTTTCAATATGGATTTTCATCAAGTATCAATGAGAAATAAAATTAGATTGAATTCTGAATCCCTCATTACTTAGTCATTTCTGGAACTCCAGATGAACTTCGCCCATTCAGTCGGTTCTGCATTGAGTAAATTGACGAACTTCACGTTTTCATCTTTCCATGAGTTCCAACCAATTACTCGATTAATCCACTTTGATTTGATTAATTCAGTTTCTTGCTCACTTCTTCTGAAATCCAGATATATTCGGTGGAGAGCTACGTTGAATAATTTCCTTTAGAAATAAGAGAAAAATATTTATACCCAGAAACACAAAACAAATATTAGAAGAAGATAATTTGAAGAACATCGTTCGTTAGTTGTATATTTTGGTATTGAGTGTCGTCATGAATATGTTTTCATATTTATTGAATCGCAACAAGAGATCGAAATAATTCATAGCGACTCCAATTTCAATTGTTCGACGGATTATACCGAATACATTTTTGTATAGTGCCACATATTTTCATTTGAAATCAAACATTGATCATAAAATAATGTATGTTATTATATCTATACTAATATTCTGAACAGGTATTTTTGTTTGTATGTGGTGTGTGGTGTATGTGGTATGTGTAAGCTCTTTGAAGTGACAATTGTCACTTCAAAGTGGCAATTGTTACTCGAAATGGACATTTATTGCCAACTGCAATGCAATAATATTGTTTTCTGGTCAATTTATGGGTATAGTGCTGTGATGAGATTAAGATTGAAAATTATGGGATTTCAACTAATAACGAAAGTAATGTTCCTTTTATGTATAACAACAAAGTTTACTAAAATTTACAATATGTTTCGCATAGAGGTAATAATTATCATTATTCTCAACACCTTCTCCTAATAATAAATTACTGGATGAATCAAATATCGGAAACTAAAAATTGTTGGGTTTCTCGAACTTGCAATATGCAAGCGGTTTTGTAAAAATGTCTGCCACTGGATCACCAGACCAACAATACTGGATAACGATAACTCCTTCATTCTTCAAAATGACATTTGTCAGTTCTAAGTGACAATTGTTAGTTCAAAGTGACAATTGTCACTTCAAAGTGACAATGCGTTCCTATAACATTCATGAATGCGATGAACTTTAGTAAGTTGTTGTGCGCCCGATCGCGAATGTTTCTGATTTAGTACAACCATTTTACAATAGGTGGCTCGCGAATGATTTCAACAAATCAGTGAATTTCATATAGTTTAGCGGCAGTTTGTGTGACGAATAATCTAGTGTTATCACTAGCGACCGATGAACCTTTACGGGTCGCTTAATGAAGCATGTGGATATCATTCCCAAATTTGTTGTTGTTTGTAATGCATGCAAATGATATGCATATATATTCCGGAAAATATTTTTATCAAGGGTAAAGTCATAAGGGGTTTCATCGCACTATTTTTTCCAAATTTTCGAGGAAGCATTTTGCCAGGAAATTCCACTGAGTGCGATTTGCAGTCTTATTATTTGATTGAACCTCGGAAGCGAACTTGAGGCCGCAGATTGCACGAGTTAAATTTTCCATAGGAAAAATGCTTGAGGAGAAATCAGGAAAAAATGCAATACAATCCTAGAACACAAATGATATTTCATATGAAAATGAATAAAACTGCCAAAATCGAAGGAATCCATTTACAGATTCATTCATAATGTTTCATTCACTGCTCTCGAATTCACTCAAAAACTTTATATATATATATATATATATATATATATATATATATATATATATATATATATATAAATCAGAAATAACGACTGAAAATGGGTATGAATAGTGGGGAATAACGGGGATCTTCAGTCAGCACAAGTGTTGAACTATGAAAAACTCTTTAATACGTTGGACCGAGCTTTCGTTTGAATTTTGAAACTTCTTCAGGGTCCTAAAATATGTAAATTACATTATTGAGAAAAAAAATACTTAAAATGAAGGAAGTACTTACAGTAATCTGAGTGGTTGATTGATGAACATTAACTTTGAAAAAAAAACGTAAAATATGTAAATATTTGTCGGAATGGTGTTATATCTTTGACGTTTCGAGTGACATTGAAGGATTTGAATTGACAACCTATGATTAATCGTCAGAAAAATATAAAATATGTAGTGGGTGTGTTAATTTTTTCATTATATTCTTTGAGAATCATCAGTTTTAATCCATTTGTAAAAGATAACTGTAGATTTTCGATATCTGTTTTTTTGTTCATATTTTGATTGGATTTATTAATTTCAATCATTTCAAGAAATAATCTTTTAGAGAAAAGTTTTTCTGAATGTAAAACTGGTGCTTCCTCGAATGATATTTTATGGCCTGTTTCAATAGCATGTTGAGCTTATGCACATGATTTCTTGTTGAGTCTTATATCACTTCTGTGAGAGATAATACAATTATTCAAAGTTCTTGAACTTGTACCAATATAGTTCAGATCACAGTTGTTACATGGTATGCTGTAGACAACATTTGATTTCTTCAAATCTGGTGTGGAATCTTTTAACCTCGTATTTGAATTTCCAATAGTCTTGATATTTTTTTGTTAAATTTTTATGTTACTTTCATTCTTGAATAATTTAATCATATTTGATGATAGAATTCCTATATTAGGAATTGAAAAATAAATTATCCTTTCGGTCCAACGTATTAAAGAGTTTTTCATAGTTCAACACTTGTGCTGACTGAAGATCCCCGTTATTCCCCACTATTCATACCAATTTTCAGTCGTTATTTCTAAATTTATCCATCTACCATGGGGTTTTATGAAGACATTCGAATCACGTACGGTCCCGAAGTCTCTCAAAAAATGAAGGAATGGTGCAACATCAACAAGAAACTGGCTGCTTTCAGAAATAGAACAATTATTCTTACTAGAATGTAGACGTAATGGTGTTTTACCTTCACACATTATGAATAATATCAAAGATTTGAACATCTTAATTGACACAAATAATGGTAAGAGTTAACACGAAATTCATACATTCAATGAAAAATTAACCAAGAAAATGTTAAATTTAGAAATCAAAATAACACATAATGACCTCAAATCATCAGAAATATACTTTTCGAAACTTTCTAACTTCCTCATAACAAAACTACCTAATGATATCTGGATAAATTATTCAGAGATATAAAAATTAAAAATATCAACAAGATAAATAGATTAAAATTTTCTTTCCAGAATGATATCAAAACAAAGAGCACTTGACTAAAAAATTTGACTGATATAATTATACCAAATGATATTGAACATTTTATTGCTTTGGGATTCAAATTCAGTTTACCTCCTACTACAAGAGACGTATCGATTTCAAAACTTTTGTCATATATCGAATCACTAATAAGTGGATTCAATAAGGAGAAAAAAGATATTTTCAGAGCAAAAATAACTAATATGGTTACTAACTTTTTTCAAAAACCTCAAAAAAATGGAACAATACTCAATTCTCTTTATAAAAAAACCAAAGAATTTTTCAAAAACCATCCTAATCTTATTTTAACAAAATCAGATAAAGGTAATGTACCAGTCATTTTAGAAAAAACTGAATATATAAAAAAATCTCATGTTATCCTTGATGACGAAAACTCTTACACTAAATTAAATAGAGATCCTACCTCAACCATTGAACAAAAAGCAAATAAATTTATTTCAGAATTGAAAAAATCAAAAATGATCACTGCAGAAGAAGCAAAAAAATGTATGATATACAGTTCTGTATCACCAAAATACTATGGTTTACCCAAAATTCATAAACCAATCATGAAACTCAGACCTATCATTTTATCTATTGATGCACCCAATGGCAAAATATCAAAACTATTCACAGACATCCTTACAGATGCATATGACTTCGAAAATAAGTTTTATGTTAAAGATTCTTTCGAGTTTTCTAAATTCATCAACGAAAAACAACTTCCACAAAGCTATGTCTTGATAAGCCTAGATGTTGTTTCCTTATTCAGTAACATACCGATAGAATTAGTGTTGAAACGTATAACTAAAAGATGGAGTAAAATAGAAGAATACTGTAATATTTCACAAACAAAATTTTTAGAAATCATTCAATTCATATTCAAATCTAGTTTCTTTTCGTTCGAAGGAAATTTCTACAAACAAATTCTTGGAACACCTATGGGAGCTATCATCTCACCAATCATTGCTTCGTATGTAATGGATGACCTTTTCGAAGAAATATTACCACAATTGACGTTTGAAGTTCCATTTAAAAAAAAATTTGTGTATGATATTATTTGTGCAGTACCAATGGATAAATCCGATGAAATTTCAAGAAAAGTAAATAACTACAATAGAAATTCACAATTCACAATTGAATTAGAAAAAAATAAATGTATTCCGTTTTTAGATACTAGAATAATTCGTAGAGAAAATAATTCACTAATCACAGATTGGTATATAAAACCAACAAACTCTGAAAGATACATAAACTATCATTCCTTCCACTCAAAAAGAATGAAAATAAATTTGATTCTTTGTATGAAAAAAAGAATCGAGATGTTGGTTCATCCTTCATTGAAAAACAAAAATTTTAAAATTCTCATAAATATTCTACTGGATAATTCTCACCCCAAAAAAATTCTTAACAGAATTCTTTTCAATACCAACTCTGATAGACAAATTAATAATGATGACACAAATAATCAAAATTCAGAAAATAACAATGAAAGGATAATTTATTTTTCAATTCCTAATATAGGAATTCTATCATCAAATATAATTGAATTATTCAAGAATGAAAGTAACATAAAAATTTCACAAAAAATATCAAGACTATTGGGGATTTAAATACGAGGTTAAAAGATCCCACACCAGATTTGAAGAAATCAAATGTTGTCTACAGCATACCATGTAACAACTGTGATCTGAACTATATTGGTACAAGTTCAAGAACTTTAAATAATCGTATTATCTCTCACAGAAGTGATATAAGACTCAACAAGAAATCATGTGCATTAGCTCAACATGCTATTGAAACAGGCCATAAAATATCATTCGAGGAAGCACAAGTTTTACATTCAGAAAAATTTCTCCCTAAAAGATTATTTCTTGAAATGATTAAAATTAATAAATCCAATCAAAATATGAACAAAAAAACAGATATCGAAAACCTTAGCAAAATCTACAGTTATCTTCTACAAATGGATTAAAACTGATGATTCTCAAAGAATATAATAAAAAAATTAACACACCCACTACATATTTTATATTCTTTTGACGATTAATCATAGGTTGTCAATTCAAATCCTTCAATGTCAATCGAAACGTCAAAGATATAACACCATTCCGACAAATATTTACATATTTTACGTTTTTTTTTCAAAGTTAATGTCCATTAATCAAACACTCAGTATTTTTTTTTCTCAATAATGTAATTCATATATTTAAGGACCCTGAAGAAGTTTCAAAATTGAAACGAAAGCTCGGTCCAACGTATTAAAGAGTTTTTCATAGTTCAACACTTGTGCTGACTGAAGATCCCCGTTATTCCCCACTATATATATATATATATATATATATATATATATATATATATATATATATTGTTATGATATGAAAAACATGTTAATATATAGATATAAAAATGATAAAAAATGTATAGAATGATATTTATACATTACATGAATACCTGCTAGGATTGTTTTCACAATTTTTCTGTGTACTTTGCATCTCTGAAACCTTTGACCATCTTATAGTCAACGCAGATGATCCAAGAGTTTAGCAGAGGAGCTTCTATATTATCATCATTATGTTTCCAACAATCCATTTAATTTGCAAAACCTATAAAAGTATAGAAATTAAAATCCACAAATACAATTTTTGAATTCAAATAGACAAAAATAATCTACAAGCAAGAACACCATGTACGCTAATTTTGAATCACAAGGAAACATGACAAAGAGATGTCAAACTATTTTCATTGGGAATCAAAAAAATATCAAATTTGAGAACAGGAAATTGGTAGAAGATATATAAATTGTAAATAAAACATGTATCATAGGTTAGAATTAGAAAATGTTTTTCCAAAAAGAATGAGTGTAGAGAGTGATAATTTGGACTCGAGAACAGAAATGATGGTTGCCAAGGAAAAAGGAAAATAGGAGTCGAAAAATAAATGTTTGGAGAGAAGACGTGATGACGTAGATTCCCTGTACATGACGTTACCAGCAGCAAGGGGGCTGAACGTTAGTAAACTTCACTTCCAATAGCCACAGCCACAGAATAATCCAGGACTCGCGTGAGTGCACAAGCTGAACTTACAACAGGTACTTTATCAACAAAAACTAAATAAAGGACTATATTCGGGTCAGACACTTTTTGGTTTTTTCAATAACACCTATTCACACTGGTGAACTTTCTTTCTCATTCGTTATTATGATATCAATATAACCTCTAAATATTTATTTTACATTGTTCCTTGATTGCGTATGAGCAAGTTTATTTGATGTTGTTCAATTTGATTGATTAAATAATATATACTAATAAGGTAGATATCGCAGGGATAGTTATTTTTAGAATTGATTTGAATAAAAGAACAATCATTTAACTATATTCTGGACTCATTATTTATCATTTGACCATATTACAAGCTATATTTCCATAAAAACAGTACATTGACTTCAAGCAAAACAATAGATGGCGCAATTGCAATCCTCCTGAGATAGAGACCATCAGCTCTACATAGGCGTACCGACTGATCTGGAGAAAGGTAATAAAAGAGAGGTAAATAGTATTTTGAAAAGGGTAAGAGCATCATAGCTGGAGTTTATTGTTGTGATGGGTATTTATTAAGCAGATAAATAAAAATAATAATGTCAGTTATTATATAAACAAATACAACATATAGCATATGTTATTATATATATATATATAATAATATATATATATATATGTATATATATATATATATATATATATATATATACAGGGTGTCTCTGGACTTCCTCTATTCCTTCCGAAAATGTATAGATGGCGTCGAAATATGACCAGTACTTCATATAACTTCTGTTCCTAAAAGCCTTCGTTACCAAGTTACGGACCCTCAAAGTTACAAAATGAAAAATGTTTTTCTTTGGTAACTTTCAAAGTGAATATTCACATCATCTAAATTTTGGTGATTGACTAAACAAATGAATTCCTTCGATGAGCTTTCATGCAGGAGTCAGTTGTTTTGCTACATAGTCAGGAACGGACTACCCCCGATGGTCCACATCCCAAAACTTTGAAAAGACAAATAATTTTTCAATAGTTTTCAACAAAATAAGGTTACGTAGACAACTTTCTGAATAAAAGTACTCGTGTGGAAAGTCGATCGGAGCAACGATTCTTAATAAAAATGCAGTTTTATCGACGACATCAAACCCGATCGTCCACCATAATTTGAAATGAAAAATTTTCACAGTAGAAATATTAATGCTAACGTTAATTCAACAACATTTAAAACAGGGATAATACAAAATATGCTGAAATAAAGTCGTAAACAAAAAGTACAGTACCTAGTTGAAAGTTTCATCCACAATGTAGATATTTTTTCAAATGAAATATCAAGTTATGTAGATTCGTGGTGTTTTTGAACTAACAAGCTACTCCACTATGAAATATCGAATTCAGTCTGGCCTGGCATGCTATCTCAAGTGCAGAGAGGGTGTTTGCGTCGACTAAGAAAATGTATTGAGAGAGACGGGGGTCATATCGAGCAGTTTTTGTAGCTGATTTTGCATTTCTGTTTGCTCTTGAGGATTGCGATTGATTATTTACACCATGGGTTTTGTAAGGTAAACGTGTTTGCATGATAAAAATTCGTTATGAACATTGTACCCATCATTTCTATTTTTATTACAAATTAATCTTTTCGAATAATGGTAGACATCTCAGATTGGATGTCGTCGAACAAAAATGCATTTTTATCAAAAATCGTTGCTTCGATCGATTTTCCACACGAGTACTTTTATTCAGGAAATTGTCCAAATAACCTTGTTTTGTCAAAACATATCGACAAATCCCAGTCAATTCAAAGTTTTGGGGTGTGGACTATCGGGGGTAGTCCGTTCCTGACTTTGTAGCAAAACAACTGATTCCTGCATGGAAGCTCATCGAAGAAATTCATTTGTTTAGTCAATCACCGAAATTAAGATCATTTTGAATATTCGCTTTGAAAGTTATCAAAGAAAAACCTTTTTTCATTTTGTAACTTTGAGGGCCCGTAACTTGGTAACGAAGGCTTTTAGGAACAAAAGTTATATGAAGTACTTGTGATATTTTGACCCCCAAATGTTTCACTATGACATAAAATATTTTTGTATTTTGACAAAAATATGATCCACTGCTAGGAATCGAACCCGAGCCATTCGCATGACAGTCTGGTTATCTAACCACTACTCCACCACAACTTTTTTTTATTTTCCGAGAATACTGGAATTGAATCATTTGCCGTCTTACCTGAGAATTCGAGGCTCACTTAACGGGCTGAAAAGGGTATATTTGGATTCCAATATCAAATCACGGTATGTAGTGAGCTCAGAATCACTTATTTATTCAATTTTACAGTTCCTGTTCCCTGTATAGGGATTGAATGCATTGGCATATAATTTTGACAGGAGCTACTGTGGTTTTATCGCGAAACAAACTCTAGTGTGCATTTGTGAGAATAAAACAGCGAGAAGACATTTATTGCTATGAAACTGATCTGATTGGCTCTCTGTATAGAAATTCGGTCACTTGATTGGTTCACAAATAACGAGGAAAATAGTCGTTTTAAAAATGTTATCTTCTAATCTCATATTTAACAAAGGTTTGTCCCCAGTTGATAGTTAGAATTATGGAACATTATTTTTTCATAGTCCATCTTTCGTTACACCCAACAGAAAACAACTACTTTCCCAGCTACATGCTAACACTGGATATTGTATTACATGGAGGACGAAATCCTTTCGGTCCTCATGCTTTGCGAATCCTAATCAAACACTCCATAATCACATTCACGTTCGACCTTCCAATAAATCACAGATTTATGAGATTCCCCACATAGCACGTGTATTTTACACAATGCCGGGAATTTCGTTACTCTTGCCGGGTAATGGAATTCCTGAATCCCCGCTGAATCTGTGCATTATAATAGCTGGACGAATTCATTGGCCTATTATTCGCTTTCCACACTAATAACAATGATTAGTTGGCAAAGCTCACAATAATAGCGATTCCAAATTGACATTTTGGTTTACTCCAGGGTATTGAAATGTTGTCGAATATACGGACGGAGGTTATTGAAATTCGACCTTAAATGAACATTCGAGGGTTAGATGTAATCACATTCCTTTAATTCAAACCTGACATTTCATCAAATCAAGATAAATGAATCCATAATACTATACAAATCCTTATTTCTATCAAAAACGTCATTGTTAGATGATCCCATCGAGGATGTATATATATATATATATATATATATATATATATATATATACCGTGTGACACCCCCTTTTCCCCTTTGTTTCCCTAGCTATATTTCTAAAATTTGGGACATTGAATATGCTCATTAAACGGCACTTTTTGACATATTCCGAAAAAAAACAATTTCCGGTTTTTCCGGAAATTACATCAACTTTCGAATTTCGAATGGGACAACCTGTATATTATTACATTTTTGAAATCTTCGTAATCATTAGAATCCAATGATACCTCATAGTTGATAATAAGTTTCTCAGAACACCCATTTTATTTTTCGATCTAGAGAGCCATGAACTCTCTTAAATTATTCCAAATAATCAAAATAATGCTGCACTATCGCATTTTCAATTAAAATAGTATTGTGGTTCGAAATACGTGCCAAAAAAGTGAAACAACGTTTTTTTTATTCGAAACCATAATGGTACTCTGACGTCATTCGAAAATACCATCGATGGGTAATCCATCCATATTAACTCTTTGTGCATAACCAATACGAACACATTGAAAAAAGTTAAAGAATCTTCTCGGTTCAATAACAATAATTTATCAAGGTGGCTATGGAACACAAATCACCTTTTGACGTTTCGATAATCTGTAATTGTCAGTAAGTAACTGAATACATTATTGAATTGATCGGATTGATAATAGAAATGAGTTATTTTACGGAGATCTGGTAAATATTTCATCTAACCGATAGAGCTCCTGAAGCACGAAGGTTCCAAGATTAGGTTCAAATGGCAATATAATAGAAATAACAATTACGTATTCTCTCATATTTAATTAATAACGAAAAAAAAATATAGAAATTCAATAATATCTGTTCGAAATGTCCTGTACCAACATTCGAACATTCTCGAGGTCGTTTCGCGGTATTTCGAATAGCATTGTTCAATTGTTGAGGCGATATACTTTGAATAACTTGTCTAACTTGTAATTCTAGGTCATCGCGGGTCGTTGGGTATGTTTTGTATACGATGTTTTTCAAGTGACCCCCAAAAAATGTGAAGAGGTTTAGTCAGATGATATTGCAGGCCACCAAACAGGACAATGTGTTCCGATCCACATTTCCCCAAATCGGTCACGAAGGTAATCCATCATTAACGTACCATTGTGCTGTACCATCCTGCTGAAAAAAACAGTCGATTTTCCAGATTCAGCGGTAAATCTTCTAAATAATCTTCAATTTAATTTTTCAGGAAACTTGGGTATCTACCACCATTCGAAAGTCCATCAAATATTATGGGATCAATTATTGTTAACCATCCATTGAACCCCAAGGTTCTTGGAAATTCCCCTGCCTAAATAAATGCTGATTCTCTTGAGTCCAGAATAGAGTATTTTTTTCATTAAATAAACCAAGATTAGTGAATCTTGACTCATCGGAGAATACAATTGTTTTTAGAAATTCATTATTTGGCGTAGTACCCACCTGCAATATTCCATCCTTCTTTTACTATCGTCTTCGTACAAATATTGATGTATTTGATATTTATAAGATCGATACTTATGTTTTTTCAAAATTCTTCTAACACTTTCACGACTGGTATCCAACTCGGAAGCGATCTCTATAAGAGATGCTGTTTTATCGATTTCCACACCCATGAGAAAATGTATCTCCATATCGTTAGAAACAATATTATGTTCATTACCAACATCATTATCAGGCTCTCTTCTGAACTGCTCTTCAAGACGCTTGAAGTAATTTCGAGCCTGACATTTTCGTTTGGAATATCTTTCCGAGTACAGCTGTTGAGCAACAACTGCATTTTGCCGACATTCCCTATAAATCAACAGCATATCTTCTTTTCGTTTCTGTTATAAACTGCTAGCATTCTTATCTTATTTCTATTATCAATGCGATCAAATAAATAATTCATTCAGTGACTAACTGACCGTTACAGATTTTCGAAACGTCAGAATTTGATTTGTGTTCCATATCAGCCACCTTGATTGAATCGAGAAGATACTTAAGCTTTTCAACTACATTATTGTGTTCTTATTGGTTATACGTATATGGAATAACGTCAGAGTACTATTATGTTCCGAGTAGAAAAATGTTTTGTTTTACTTTTTTGGCAAGAATTTCGAACCACAATACTATTTTAATCAAAGATGCGATAGTGTAGCATTATTTTGATTATTTGGAATAATTTTAGGGAGTTCAAATCGAAAAATAAAATGGGTGTTCTGACAAATGGAATATCAACTGTAAGGTATCATTGGATTCAGATAATTACGAAGATTTCGAAAATGTAATAATATACAAGGTGTCCCATTCGAAAATCGAAAGTTGATGTAATTTTCAGAAAATCCAAAGTTGCATTTTTTTTCATATATCTCAAAAAGTGCCGTCTAGTGAGCATATTCATTGTTTAAAATTCCAGAAATATAGCTAGAGAAATAAAGGAGAAAAGGAGGGAGTACCATGAGTCTGTTTGACAAGGTATAATAGTAGAATTTGTATTTTTTTCCTATGTTTTTATTTGTGTTGTTTCATCTTGCTCATGCCTGTGGCTTTTCCCGCTTCTCGTTATCCCGTTTCCCGGAATACCGATATTCCGATATCCCGTTGTGCCGTTTTCCATTATCCTGTCATCCCGTTGGGGTGGCATAATTGATTTGACAGCGAAAATAATGCTATTAGATAATCACTAACCCTTCTCACCCCTTTAGGGACGGAATTTTCAAATAAAGTTAAACACGATTCATTCATTTGAGACAGAGAGCCGAAACATGAACTTTCATGACCCTAACTTGAAAACTAACGGAACTACAATAAAAAAATTAACTCCTTTAGTGGTTGAATTTCTAAAACCACTGAAATATGTATTTCTTCATTTGTAACAGAGGCCTCAAATACCAATTTTGATGACCCTAACTTAAAAACTAACGGAACCCCTATACGAATTTTGAATCCCCATTTAGCCCGCCATTTCACCCTTGAAAACCGTATTCCTTCATTTGTAGCAAAGCCCTCAAACATCAGTTGCTATGACCCCAATTCGAAAACTAACAACCTATACAAACATTCAACCCCATTTTAACCCCTTCAGAGTTGAATTTTCAAAATTCCTTGCTACGTATTCTTTAATTGAAAAGAGACAAAATATTAACTTCCTTTACTCTAACTTCAAAACTAACGGTACTTTCACTTTCCCCACTCTTCTCTCCTCCCTTTCCACGCCTTCAGGGATGGAATATTAAAAAAACCTTCCCTAGTGGTTTGGTTTGGTCCTTGATCGTCAGTCAGTCAGTCCATGTTATGAAGTAGGTATAGCTTCTCAATATCCCGTTATCCCATTATCTCGTTATCCCGTTTCCCGTCATCCCGTTTTCTCATTTGGCTGCTGGATGCTTTGTAACGACTATTACAAATTCACTGACCATTTTCACTTCTTTAGGGACGGAATCTTCAAATAAGGTTAAACACGATTCATTAATTTGTAACAGAGAACCAATAAATTTTCATGACCCTAACTAAAAAACTAATGGAACCCCCCATAAAAGTTTTCACCCACCATTTCACCCCATTAGGGGTTTAATTCCTTCATTAATAACCCTAACTTGAACGCATTTTTGTTCAACAAAAACCTCAAATACCAATTTGAGCCAAACTTAAGAACTAACGGAATCGCCATACAAACTTTCAATCCCGATTTAGCCCCCCATTTCAGCCCTCCAGGGGTTGAACTTCCAAAAACACTAGAACGTATTTTTTTATTTGCAACAAAGTCCTCAAAGGCCAATTTCTTTGACCCCAACTTAGAACCAACGGTAAAAACTTTCAACCACCATATGGGTTGAATTTTCAAAAACCCTATCCTACTTGATTTTTTTTTTGAAAAAAAAGCCCAAATACCAATTTTCAAGACTCCAACTCCAAAACTAACGGTACTTTCACTCCCTTTTCACCCCGTTAAGGATGATATATAAAAAAACCTTCCTTAGTGGTTATCTATGTCAGAATTTCAGATCTGTAGTTCCAGCGGTTTGGTCTGGGTGTTGATAGTCAGTCAGTTCATGTAATTATACAGGGTGTTACCAAATAAGTGCAAAAGTTTTCAGGGATTGATTCCTTGTCGAAAATTAAAGGGGATCTTTCATGTCCAAAAATTAACACAACATTTTTTTTTCTTGAAATTGCTGAAGAGTTGGAAAAATGGCATTCTGTGGGCATGTTCTACCGATAAAAAAGCTACCTATGAATATTTTTTTAATTTTGTTTTGATGTTTTAAAGGGGTGCGACATGCAACCCCTATTCCATTTTTTACCAGAACTTTGTACCAAACAAAGTTTCTAATTTTAAAAATACATATTTTTGGAAAGAACGAGTCATTGCAAAACTTTTTTAACTCCTGTGTTGTGTCCGTAAAAGCAATATTTTCCTGATAAAATACAACACTGTGCATGAACGGATCTTCTGTAAATGGAATAGAAAAAATCTAGTAGGTGGCTGTCACGTTTTGTTTGTACAACTTGTGACTTCAATCGTTGTTTTTCAAAATGGAAAAGAATCTAGTGGGTGGCTGTCAAGTCACTTGGAATTCTATGTGGTAGTTGAAAGTTCAATTGTGTCTTTTGAATCTTCAATATGAATAATTACACTAACGCTGAAATGGCCAATATGCATTTTATGTTTGATCGTGCCAATGGAAATTCTTCGAAAGCTAGACGGCTCTATGCAGAGATGTATCTTTAGCTCGTGATACCTCATCGCACAATTTTTCCACATCTTCACCAACGTCTCTGTGAAAGACGGACTTTTCAAATATGAACAACTGATTGTTGTTGCCCACGAGTAATAAGAAGAGGTTCTCAAGAAGATCGTCCAGAATTAAGTACAAGACAACTTGCTAAAAATAAATGATAATAAAATAATGGAAAATTTTGAAGGATCACCAATTGTGTGCTTACCATATTGAACGAGTCCAGGCATTTTTGCCGCGAGATTTTTCCCATCGAGTAGACTTTTGTCAATGGAGTCTTCAAGTGATTACCCAAAATGCTTGATTTTTAGAAAACGTAATATTCACTGACGAAGCCAACTTTTCGAAGCAAGAGATTACAAATCCCCATAACAATCCTCTATGGGCCGAAGATAACCCACATGCAATTCAAGAAGGTTGGTATCCATATGAATTTTCACTTGACGTGTGGGTCGGAATTACATGCGAAAATATTATTGGACCATATTTTCTACCGTTAAGGCTAACTGGTGCAACCTACACAAATTTTCTCCAGGAACAGCTTTCCATTTTACTTGAAAATGTTCAACTAGCTATTCGACCACGAATGTGGTTTATGCACGATGGTGCGCCTGTCCATTTCACCCTAACTGCTCGTCAGCACTTGGACGACGTGTATCCAAATCGTTGGATAGGCAGAGCAGGACCTCAACCTTGGCCTCCCAGATCTCCAGACTCTAGCCCCTTGGATTTTTGCATCTGGGGTCTCCCGAAGTCCTTGGTTTATACGACCCCCATTGAATGTGTGGATGATTTGAGGAATCGCATCATTGCAGCCTGTGAGACAATACAAAACACACCAGGAATATTCCAACGTTTGCGCCAGTCTATGAGACTAAGACTTGATTCCTGTCTAATGGTTGGCGGTGGTCATTTCGAGCAGTTTTTATTACTCCGTTTCGTTTGATCTTGTTGCCTTTTTCTTTGTTGTAAGACACATAATTTTGTTTTCTTTGTATTTTCAATTTAATATTCTATTAAAACAAAACATGGTACTGGTACATGCCTACATTAAAAGTCAAGCGGAATAATTTTAAAATACTACGATTGACGTGACATCCACCTACTAGATTTTTTCGATTCCATTTACAGAAGAACGTTCATGCACAATGTTGTATTTTATTTTTTTATTATTGCTTTTACAGACCAACACAGGAATGAGAAAGTTTTGCAATGAATCGTTCTTTTCAACACATTTGAGAAATTTTGTTTCGTTAAAAAGTTTTGGTAAAGAATGGAACAGCGGTTGCTTGTTTTACCCCATTAAAAGAACACAACCAAATTAAAAAAATGTTCATAGGTAGCCTTTTTATTGGTAGAACATGCCCACAAAATTCCATTTCTTCAACTGTTCAGCTATTTCAAGAAGAAAAGAAATATTATTTTTGGAAGCGTGTAACTTTTCAGGAAAGGCCAGGAAAGTTTTTGTTTACATGCAAGACCCCCTTTAATTTTCGACTAGGAATCACCCCCTAAAAACTTTCGCACTTATTTGGTAACACCCTGTATATGTATAGCTGGTACCCGCTACTTCTCCCGCGTGGAATTTGTATTTTTTCCTAGCTTTTTTTCTTTGTATTGTTCCACCTAGCTTCTGCCTGTGGCTCTGCCCCTTTCCCATTATCCCACTTACCGTTATCCCTTTATATACTTGAAATGGGAGCTCACCTTATTATGGTTGCACTTGGTTGTGAAAAAATGTGGTTTCATTGTTATATCTTCGGTTCCCGTCATCGTAGCAAGATAAAATGCATACCAGTTTCTGAGTGTAATCATGAGCTTTACAAAAAAGTTCATTCGAAATCGGTCAAGTAGTCTTTGCGTGATGCTTGAACAAACAAACAAGCAAACACACAAATAAAAAAAGTTTGAAGAACTGGAACCCGATTACAGGAAAAATACCTATAATCAAAGGAAAAAAGTTCTACACCACCCGACTTGGGATGAATATAATAAACTAAAAAGGAGGAAACAAGTTAGGTGCTGATTGCTATCATCGTCTTATTGAGTAAGACAAGTCTTTTGATATGTTGAATATTCCTGTTTATTTGGTTATATCGATGTCTTCTGGCAGTTTCACATTAATAACATCATAATTGAATTCAAATGCCATGGTCGTGCCCATTTATATCCTTGATTGACGGCATCTCCATTGTTTATATTTGTCTATGAGTTTACAACGTTTGCTTTTTGTAGTTGACAACGCACGGCATCTGAATTGAATATAACGTTATCAATGTGAAACTGCCAGAAGACTTCAATAGAACTAAATAAACAGGAATATCTAACATAACAAAAGACTTGTTTTACTCAATAAAACGATGATAGACGATCCCTAGTCGGGTGAGTGATTTGGAACTGTTTTCCTTTAATTATAGTTATTTTTTTCTGTAGTCAAGTTACAGTTTTTCAAAAAAAAACTATTCTGTTTTTGGAACGAAGTTCCCTTACGCAGCTTGCTGTAGGTGTTGACCGCTAGAAATCGGCTTATAAGAAAAAAGCGTTATGCCCCCTTCATGCGACTTTCTCTCTCTCTCTCTCTCTCTCTCTCTCTCTCTCTCTCTCTCTGTCTATCTCTTTCTATTTTATACGAGTATGTGTGACAAGCGTCTAGCCCTTGCTCATATAATTTTGGTGTACGAAACCATCCGAACTGCTATTCTTCTTGCGGGAAATTTAAAATGATACATGAGCGGTACTATATCTATACGAATACAAGTCGGATATTACCGTTGAGTGGTAATAAGTGGAAGATATTTTTGGTTCTTTTAAATTTCTATACAGTGCTAGTCAAAAGTCCCCTCCCCCCCTCGTATCTTTTGAACGGGTATACTTATAATAATGAAATTCGGAGGGTGGAAATAAACGGATGTAGGCTTCTCAACTGGTCATAACAGGTGACGCAATAGTCATAAATGACGTCACAAGGCCACTGTGACCAATAATTTTAAATGGGACCCTATGGCAAGTGACAGCTCGTTTGAAAGGTATTGAAAATACCTATTCAGTCATACCAATTTTGTTTGGGTTTCGGCTGATTTTGATTGATAAATTGAAGAAATACGAAAATTATAGTTTCGCATTTAATTAATAAAGATTTTAAAGTACGCCTCTGGTTAATTGTCAAAAAGGTTGACGTTTTTGAATTCTCTACTTGTCAAAAGTGTTTATACCTTGAAAATTTACCTAAGCTATTGTTTAACGAGACGTTTAAGTGTTTACATAGGCAAAATGGTACGTACTGTAGTCGACAAAGTAGCAGCTATCTTAATAATTGGTGAATGTAGAAACAATTTCCATGCAGCGGAACGACTGTTTAATGAGAGGTACCCCGATCGGCCTATATCGAGGGTTTATTTGAGGGAGCTTCTTCGGAAGTTTGAAGCATCAGGTAGTGTTCAAGATGCCAAACGATCTGGTCGACCAACAATTAGTGATGACAAAAAAATTGACATAATTGGAGAAATGGTAGTAAACCCTACTTCTTCCACAGCCCAAGTTGCGTCTATCTGTGAAGTCAGTCAAAGGACAGTACATAGGGTGTTGGCTAAAACAAATTTCATCCATACAAATTAAAAATGGTGCACCAACTTTTAGATGATGACCCCTGACCGAAGACTAGAATTCTGTGAAACTATGTCCAATAAAATGAACCAACAACCAGGCTACATACAGACAATTTGTTTTAGTGACGAAAGTACTTTCTTTCTCAATGGAAATGTTAACACTCAAAATGTGAGGTATTGGAGTGACACAAATCCTCACATCTTTCGTGAAAAACATACTCAATTTCCAGAAAAGTAAATGTTTGGGCAGGTATTTTGGGAAACCACATAGTTGGGCCTCTTTTTCTCAATGCTAACTTAACCGGTGAATTGTATCTGGAGATGTTACAAAATGATATTGAGTCGTTAATTCTTGAAATTCTAGAAGATAATCCAGATGAATTCGACAACTTGGAAATAACGTTTCAACAAGATGGTGCTCCTGCACACTATAACGGTGCAGTAAGACGTTACCCAGATGAAGAATATCGTGGTAGATGGATTGGACGACGAGGTTCGATCGAATGGCCAGCTCGGTCACCGGACCTTACACCATTAGATTTTTTTCTATGGGGGTACTTGAAATCTAAGGTTTACGCTACAGCACCTGACAGTATTGCCATTCTGAAACAACGAATTGTTGAAGAATGTAGGCAATTTCCGCTGACACACTGGGACGAGTACGACAAGAGTTTAGCAATAGGATGCATTACTACCAGGAAGTAGATGGAGCACATTTTGAACACTTTTTATAAGAACTGGTTCTTAAATCTTTATTAATTAAATGCGAAACTATAATTTTCGTATTTTTCAATTTATCAATCAAAATCAGCCGAAACCCAAACAAAATTGGTATGACTGAATAGGTATTTTCAATACCTTTCAAACGAGCTGTCACTTGCCATAGGGTCCCATTTAAAATTATTGGTCACAGTGGCCTTGTGACGTCATTTATGACTATTGCGTCACCTGTTATGACCAGTTGAGAAGCCTACATCCGTTTATTTCCACCTTCCAAATTTCATTATTATAAGTATACCCGTTCAAAAGATACGAGGGGGGGAGGAGACTTTTGACTAGCACTGTATAACTTGTGTTTAGATGATTATATCCTATTTTGGACATAATTTCTTGTGTTTTTTGTATGCCGAAGTTGAATTATTGGTTTATATTGAATATGTGGCATGTCAATTTGATATAATACGACGTATAAGTATTATCAGGAATGAAATACCTTTTATAGTCTAGTCGAGAAGTGAGTTTCCTGCGAAAAACTAGTTCTAAGTCTCCAAAAAATATGAGCAATAGCCCATTCGATTTGGGATGCAATACTGAGAAATTTTGTTTTGCTGACGAAAAAAAGGGGTTCAGTTTTTTTGTAATAACTCAAAAACTATAAGCGATAGTGAAAATTGGAAATGATTTTTAAAGAGGAGGAAATTTCCAATGAAAAGGTTTTGACTCACGGAACTATATCTTCATTATTTATAATTTTAATTTAACGCTGAAAATAGGGCTCCGCGCGATCGCTACCCATGCGCGCGCCGTCTCTAGAGGGAGTACACCATAATTTTTTTTATGGTATTTGATATCCTTCTCAGTTTATTATATTCATTCCACGTCGGGTGATTTAGAACTTTTTTCCTTTAATTATAGGTCTTTTTTTCTGGTGTGTTTTCAATATATGAAAGAACAAGGTCTCGTTGAAAAAAAAAAGTTAATTTTTAACAAAGTTAAGCATTAATTAACAGTGTTTATTTTTTGGACCCCGATTATTCCATAGAAAACGGCATAAATGTTTAAATAATTGCTCTAAAAAAATTTCGCTGCTTGGAGATCAAGATCACGTTATAAAAGTTTTTAAAAATGGTTTATTTTGTTTATTATAGTTTTTTCAAGTTAACAAAATGACTAAAACTTGAAAAAAAATTGTTATTTTTTTTATTCATGTTTTGCTATTGCTGTTTTTGCATCAAACGATGACATTTAATAACATTCGATAAAAAATGTTTAGAACATTTGTTTATGGATGATTTGTGAACAAATTAATTCGTACTATTAAAAAAAAAATTGCCATTTTGTTGGCTATAGAATATAGTATTTGTAGTTTTATTGTTTATTTTGTTATGAACAAATTCCAAATCTCATAATTTTTTTTTCTGAAACAACTAAAAATTACAAAAACAACCATATGCATGCATATACAACAAAATTTAATTTTTTATAACAAATTGTTAACTGAATAAACAATTGAATTTTTATTATTTTTTCCATTTGTTTTTTTTATTGAGAAATTCCAATTATGAAATTTAGGGAAAAAATAATTCATAACTAATTATTTAAATAATGGAAATATAAAGAAAACTATTATATACAATAAGTTTTTTTTCATATTTTTCCAATTGTAATATTTCTTTAGAGATCAAAATGGCATTTTTTTTATCAAAGTATTCAATTTGTTTATAAACAATTCATAAACAAATGTCCTATATAATTAAAAATTTTTTTTTTTTTTTTTGGTAACTTTAAAATAATATAATAGACAAAATAAACAACTTTTAAAAACTTTCATAACGTGATCTTCTCAAGTATTTATATATATATATATATATATATATGTATATATATATATATATATATATATATATATATATATATATATATATATATATATATATATATATATATATATATAAATATATATATATGAGGGCACCAAGGAGCGAACAATTTTTAGAGCTATTATTTAAACATTTATGCCGTTTTCATGATAAAACGAGGTCCGAAAAATAAGGACAAATTCACAAATGCCTAACTTGTTGAAAAATAAACTAATTTTTTCCCCAACGGGACCTTGTTCTTTCAAGTGTTGATAACACACCATGATTTATTCAAATTTTTTAATTGATATATATATATATATATATATCACTATACAAAATATATTTTATATGGTGAACTCTCTATAGAGATAGCGCGCGCATGCCGTAGCGGTCGCCCTGAGATCTATTTTCAGCGTTAAATTAAAATTATAAATGATGGAGTTTCGGAAGTCTAGACTTTTTCATTGAGAATTTTCTCCTCTTTAAGAATCTTATTTCGCTATCGCTTATAGTTTTTGAGTTATTCCCAAAAAATTTAACTTCTTTTTTTTGGTTTTGTTTTTTATTAAAAACAATAGCAATTTTCGTCACCGAAAAGGACAAAAAAATGTCTGTTGAAATTGCATCTCGAATCGAATGAGCGAAAAATAGTTGCAATTCTCCGAAAAAATAAGAGCAATATAATTTTTTTGGAGACTTGGAACTATTTTTCGCAGGAAACTCACTTTTCGACTAGTCTATTACTGTGGCGGAGGAGTTTGGAAAAATGATATATGGGTATGATCTTGCATGCTATACAATCAAATGTGATGGAATAGAAAACGTCAGTTTCCAAAGAAAAAAATATTGAGTAAAAAGAAACACAAAATGGTGGATACATGAGATTGATGACAAAATATTTATTTGCTACACTAATTCTATTGCGCATGAGCAAGTCATGTGATGATTTTTCAGGTTCATAGATTCAATTTTATTTAATGAGCTAGATATCGCAGGAGTAGGATTTTGAAATCTTTGAAAATTTATTTCAGTGAAAAGAAAAACAAATTCAACTATTTTCTGTTTCGTTATTCATCATTTGATCATATCACGAAATATATTTCTATGAAACAGTAAATTGACTTCAAGCAAAACAACTAGATGGTGCAATTGTAATCCTCCTGAGACGAGCTGCTATACATAGGCGTACCGACTGAGCTGGGAAAAGGTAATATGGTGTTTGAAAAAGAGTAAGAACAAGCCGGACTTTCTGTTGTTATGATAAGTGTTTTTTTAAGAATCAATAAAATTGATTATATATCAAATCAATCAAACTTACTATCACAACAAATTGCAAAATTATTTTGGTTAATAAAATAATACTAATAATCAATCAATATAAAAACAAAATGAATTGAACAACCCACACATAACATAATAATAATTATATAAATATATATATATATACCGGGTGTCCCAGTATACCTGTTCCAATGGATTATCTCAGCCATTTCGAAAGATAAAAATTTGAAAATTCCATAATCTCCAATTCGTTCAAGGAACCTTTAACTGAGAAAAACAAAAATTTCCGGTTTGACCGGAAGTGACTCTGACTTTTTTATTTCAAATAGCACCCTGTATATTTTTCGCAATTTTTCATTTCTACTCAAAATTATCTTTCCAACGATGTTTCACACTTTGTATTTCACATTTGATTTGATGGAGAAAACGTCAATTGAAATTTAAAATTGAAAGGATTGCAGCAGGCTATGATATTTTGTGTAATCTTGATTTTGACTTCAATAATAATTGATAATTCATGAACAATTTTGCATTCGAGATAATGAAGAGAATGTCGAATTTAAAATTATTAGAATTGTAGTAGGACTGGAAGAATTAATAATTCTCAAATGAAAACCTTAGTGTGCCATGGAAACATTTGAATACATTTGTTTATAACTTTGACAGTTAATAATTCTCAATAGCTGTGTGCGTGTCAGAGAAACCAACATTCAAGAATGAATAACCGTGAAAATGATGATAACTTCACTCATCAAGAGAAATTGGATATGATACTGATTCATGGAAAATGCGAAAATAATCGTCGGGCTGCCCTACGTGCATATAGAGAGAAATACCCTGATAGACGAATGCCAAGCGCCATGTATTTCACACGCTTGGCTAAGAATTTGGCAACAAGTGGATCATTTCGTAGAAAGCGTACTGTCTTCAGAAGAAAAAATGCTACGGACGAAGATTACACAAAATATCATAGCCTACTGCAATTCTTTCAATTTGAAATTTCAATTGACGTTTTCTCCAGGAAATCAAATGTAAAATACAAAGTGTGATACATCGTTGGAAAGATAATTTTGAGTAAAAATTAAAAATTGCAAAAAATATACAGGGTGCTATTTGGAAAAAAAAGTCAGAGTCACTCCCGGTCAAACCGGAAGTGACTTGCAATTTTTGTTTTCCTCAGTTGAAGGTTCCTTGAACGAATTGGAGATCATGAAATTTTCAAATTTTTATCTTTCGAAATGGCTGAGATAATCCATTGGAACAGGTATACTGGGACACCCGGTATATATATATATATATATATATATATATATATATATATATATATATATATATATATTGTGAATTATTTTCTCGACTACCCATATTATTTTGAAGAATTAGCGGGTATTCAGTCTGGTCTTATATAAAGAAAAACTCTTCTTTACTTTTCCAAGCTTTCGACAATTTATTTTGTCTTTATCAAGTCTAAAAAGCAAGAAAGTTAAAAAATATCAAATATGAAAAATTGGTGTGAACTAACATGTAAAATGAGTGAAATTAACGAATATAAGTGTATAAAATATATCAACATTAGTACCTCAAAAAATTGTCACACTAACAGACATTTGCATTTTTGTGAGTAGTTGATGTTTCTGTGTTAGGTTGTACAGGGGATTCTGTATGAATATTTATCAAAATCATAGTTCATTTTGAAAGTAGATACGAGTAGATTTTGCTAAGTTGGTCGATGTCGGATCTCTTATTCATGATATTTACGTCACTATTAATTGCCACCATTTCTAAAAAAAGTCTTTGTCAAATTTTGTTCTTGATATATAACTTTTGTGTCATGATAATTCATTATGTGATCTTGATTCACTACATGATCAGAGAGTGCACAAGAAAGTTTTTGGAGTCTACAGTCACTTTTATGACCAGTGATTCGTGATTTCAATGTTTGACTCGTTTGTCCAATGTAATTTTTATCACAAGTACCACAAGGTATACTATAAACTGAATTGTTTTCCATCGGTGCCCATTCTCCGTCTTTTAATTTTGTATATATTTTATTTATTGGGAGGATATTTTTTTGTGATATTTTAATATTGAATTCACTTTTGAATACATTAATAATTTTAGGAGACAAATTTTCTATGTATGGTATTGATCCGAAAGTAATTATATTACTGGAATTTGGTACATTAGTATCTGTATTGACAGTTTCATTAAAAATTGTATTGAATAATAATTTGATGAGTAGGTTATGAGGATACGAATTGTCTCTCAATATTTCGTATAGTTTTTTTAAATTTTTATCTAAAAGAGTTGGGTGTACTATTTTATGTATTCTACTCTTCATTCCTAAAATGAAATTGATTTTTGTTTTATATGGATGGTGAGATAAATAATTGATATATTTTCTGGAATTGGTAGATTTGATATGCCAATCTAATATAATGGTTTTGTTTTCGGTTCTTATCAAAATAGTGTCAAAAAAGGGTATCGTATAATCTGTTTTTTCTTCTTTTGTGAATGAATGTTCGGATTGAAACTATTGAATACATTAACTGTTTCTCCAATCTTATCACGTGGAACTGAACAAATTGTGCACCGATGAAAAACAATTTAGTTTATAGTACACCTTGTGGTACTTGTGATAAAAATTACATTGGACAAACGAGTCAAACATTGAAATCACGAATCACTGGTCATAAAAGTGACTGTAGACTCCAAAAACTTTCTTGTGCACTCTCTGATCATGTAGTGAACCAAGATCACATAATGAATTATCATGACACAAAAATTATATATCAAGAACAAAATTTGACAAAAACACTTTTTTTAGAAATGGTGGCAATTAATAGTGACGTAAATATCATGAATAAGAGATCTGACATCGACCAACTTAGCAAAATCTACTAGTATCTACTTTCAAAACGAACTTTGATTTTAATAAATATTCATACAGAATCCCCTGTACAACACAGAAACATCAACTACTCACAAAAATGCAAATGTCTGTCAGTGTGACAATTTTTTGAAGTCATAATGTCGATATATTTTACAGACGTATATTCGTTAATTTAACTCATTTTACATGTAAGTTCATACCAATTTTTCATATTTGATATTTTTCAACCATTCTTGTTTTTTAGCCTTGATAAAGACAAAATAAATTGTCGAAAGCTTGGAAAGGTAAAGAAGAGTTTTTCTTTATATAAGACCAGACTGAATACCCGCTAATTCTTCAAAATATATATATATATATATATATATATATATATATATATATATATATATATATATATATATATATATATGTATATATATATATATACATATATATATATATTCAGTATTATCAACTATTTGACGTTAACTATTGCTCCCCAATTCTCTTTCATATCATCTCCAACCGAGAAGGATATCTCAATCAATCCATGACCGCAACGTTACACTGGCACTCCGTCGACATTGTAGCAATTCCCTAATTGAGTCAATCGATTACCTTGTTCCATGATCGCACAAATTGTGGCGTGACTCTGTTAATTTCGAACCATTCTCTGACAAGCTAAACAACGAATATTTGATTGTGATGAAGTTTGTTCTCATATAATTTATGGAAGCTGAATAAGAGAATGATTCAAAAAACTAAATGAAATAAAAATCTCTTTTACGGGTTCATCAATATAAAATAAAAAAATAACTCCGTAATGAAACGTGCTATGACCAGTCTTCGGGATCTACTTGGTTGTGCGATCTATATAATCCTTTCGGTTCTTCGTGTTTCAACTCAAGAATCAGAGTTCCAGGGCCATTTCAGGAATAGAAAATTCTGAAGAGGGAAATCTTTTCCACATCACAGAGACTATGATTTTAAATTTTGAAAGGGATCTTAAATTTCTGTCATGATATCCAAGCGAAGGGGAAGGACCATCACTCACGCAAGTGCCTGGGTTGTTTGATTCGAAATGGGTCGTCTATAGTGTAATCTACAGGGCCCCTAATCAGTGGATTGTCAAGTGCTTCCGCACACTCAAATATAACTTCATGTCGACTCCTGATGCAACGTCTCACAGGAGTCAGATTCAGGTCCTCAATGATTCGAATATCAAGCTCACAAAATGAAGCAATTGCGATCATCCTGAAGGAGTTTTATTTGAGCCCGCTCCAGGATGAGCAGGTATCTGTTACGGGCTCGTCCCCAGAGAGCTGAAGCATACAGAATGACAGACAGAAAAAATGTCCTGTACAATTTAACTTGATTTGCCAAAGGTGATTTGTTTCCTCTGTTCACAAGGGGTGCAATTTTGTGGTCCCGGATATAATTTAGTATTTTAGTATCAGGCTTCCATGTGAGCCCACGGTCAATGGTAAGAGTTAAGTATTTGACTGGACCATTCTCTCCCTTCCTGCAACCTTGACTCCTTCGAGAAGGTCACAGTGATCATTTCCCAGACAAATCACCTTTATCTTCCACTTCAAGTTGGAGCTCATCCATTGCATTATTTACATTAATGATCTAGCCTCAATTGATATTTCAGGAGAATTCATCCAATTTGCAGATGGCACCACAATACTTTGGCATGATAAAAATGGCTCAAAAGTTCATCAAAAGATTGAGAATGATATTGGTAAAGTGAAAGATTGGTGTGATGCTAATAAGATATCTTTCAATATATCAAAAACTAGCATCCCTGCTTTCAAATGTAATCTAGAGGAACTTCATTTATGAAATCAAGTGATTAGTCATATGTCAGAAACAATATTACTGGGTTTAAATATTGAGGACAAATTGAAATTCGAAGATCACATTGAAAAACTCCGAAGAAAACTAGCATCAAGATGTTTTGCAGTAAGAACCACGTCATGTGAACTTGGTGAAGAGATGGCAAAAATGTGTATTATACCCTTGTCTATTCACATCTGAGATATGGAATTTGTTTCTGGGGATCATGTAGTCAATATTTTTTCAATATGGTTTTTCAAAAAAAAACAATAAAGTATGTGTGCAAGGCTAAATGCCGGGACTCCTGCAAGCCAACACAAAATTTTACCACTACCTTGTATTTCAATTTTAGAAGCAGTATGTCTCATGCATAGCAAATTTGGAAACAAAATCCATAAGATAACTTAATATAAGACTAGACAAACACTAAATATAACATTACCAATTCCAACATCGACAAAAATGAAAAATTCCATAGTTTACAATGTAAAAAAATATTTTTCCATTTTCGTTACTAAATTATGACATTTTTCAACTCGAATTAGTGAGAGAAGTTGTACTTTTACTATTGATTAAAAATATTTTATTCACAAGTGATTAAGAGTGTTACCCAGATTACAAATGAACAACCATCATACACATTGCTCACAACACCGCAAGCAACTGCGTCGAATTATTCGTATCGATTAAGCTGGTTTCCAAATTAAATGCAACACAAGCAACGGTAGCGCAGATTCTTAGTAGGCTGGTTGCAATTTTTTTTCGACGAGTCAATGACACAATAGTAATTTATGCAACAATTGCAAAATAATTCCTTATAATTCCTGCGAAAATGGAAAAAATCAGATTCAAAACACGTGGGTGAAGCGCATTTAATCACTCACCTGGTTGAGGCCCGCGCAGCTTCGCTGCTCGGACGAATCCATCCAGGTTCGTGATTAAATGCTACGCTTTACTCACTAGTCCTAAAAATAGCTATCATAGGTAATAAAAAACAGTTCGAAAATTCCTCGAAAAATCTTTTATTGACGAATGCTTTCTACTCATTAGACGATTTCAACTGTACCACATGTAGTGATGTTAACTCAACTTTGTAGTCTTTTCTCAGTTCTATATTATTCAAAAATAGTATGTTTTTTGATTTAAATCAGTTTTATTAAAGCACACAAAAAAAAGTGTGTTAATTCTAATAATTTATTGTGTATTTTACTAGCGGACCCGACAGACGTTGTCCTGTCCAAATTTCTATGTTCCCTGAAATGTTTTTCCCGAAAACTCTCGGCCTAGTGGAATTTTTTTTTTCTATGTTTTCCTTTATGTTGTTCCATCTAGATTATGCTTTTGACTCCTTCCGCTTCCTGTTGTCCCGTTATCTCGTTTTCTCGTTATCCCATTATCCCATATTGCTGTTACCCCCTTTTTGTCTTCATCCCGTTATTCCGTTGTCCCGTTATCCCCCTATCCTGTCATCCCGTTATCCCGTTTTTTCGTTATCTCGTTATCCCGTTATTCCATTATCCCGTTATCCCATTATCCCGTTTTCCTGTTTTTCCGTTTTTTATTTCTCCCGATATCCCGTTTTCCTGTTATTCCCTTATCCTGTCATCCGGTTATCCTGTTTTCCCGTTTTTTCGTTATCCCGTTATCCAGTTATCCAATTATCCAGTAATCCCGTTATCCCGTTTTTCTGTTATCCCATTTTTCCTTAACCTGTTATCGCGTTTTCCCCTTATCCCCTTATCCTGTCATCCCGTTATCCCGTTTTTTCGTTATCCCGTTTTTTCGTTATCCCGTTATTCCTGTCATTCCGTTTTTTCTATGGAATACAAAAAAAATAAAAATAGGGGTTGATCGTAGAAGGGTGAAAGTTGAGAGCAATATGATTTTTTTTATTCTGAATCATGACAAAATAAAAATAAAAATCTTGCCAAAAAAATAGGGGTTGATCGTAGAAGGGTGAAAATTCAGGGTTGTATGTATTTTTGAATGCTGTATCATAAAAAAAAAGAAAAAAAAAATCAGAAAAATAAAAAATAGAATCAAGGGGTGAACCACCCTTAACATTTAGGGGGATGATTTGGGAAACTAAACCATCCAGGGCGCCACCCAAATGCATACAAAAAAGTCATTCAAATCGGTCGAGCCGTTTATGATACCGACTGCAGCGCCTGCCAGGCTGATTTGTGAATCTAAACCATCCAGGGCGCCACCCAAACGCATACAAAAAAAAACCATTAAAATCGGTCCAGCCGTTTAGGAGTTCAGTGACACACACGTACATTAGAATTATATATATAAAGACTAGCGGACCCGACAGACGTCCGGTCCAAATTTCTATGTTCCCTGAAATGTTTTTCCCGAAAACTCTCGTCCGCGTAGAATTTTTTTTTCTATGTTTTACTTTATGTCGTTCCATCTAGATTATGCTTTTGACTCCTTCCGCTTCCTGTTGTCCCGTTATCCCGTTTTCCCGTTATCCCATTTTTCTGTCACCCCTTTTTTGCTTTAAACCGTTATCCCGTTATTCCCTTATCCTGTCATCCCGTTTTTTCGTTATCCCGTTATTCCCGTTATCCCATTATCCCGTTATCCCACTTTCCTGTTATTCCATTTTTTCTTCATCCTGTTATCCCGTTTTCCCCTTACCCCTTTATCCTGTCATCCCATCATCCCGTTTTCCCATTTTTTCGTTATCCCGATATTTCCGTTATCCCGTTTTCCTGTTATCCCGTTTTTCATTTATCCCGTTATTCCGTTTTCTTGTTATTTCCCTACCCTGTCATCCCGTTATCCCTTTTCCGTTTTTCCGTTATCCCGTTATCCAATTATCCCGTTATCCCGTTATCCCGTTTTCCTGTTATCCCATTTTTTCTTCATCCCGTTTCCCCTTATCCCCTTATCCTGTCATCCCGTTATCCCTTTTCCCGTTTTTTCGTTATCCCGTTATTCCCGTTATCCCGTTTTCCTGTTATCCCGTTTTTTCTATAAAATAAAAATAATAAAAAATAGGGGTTGATCGTAGAAGGGTGAAAATTAAGAGTAATATAATTTTTTTTATTCCAAGTCATGACAAAATAAAAATAAAAATCTTGCCAAAAAAATAGGGGTTGATCGTAGAAGGGTGAAAATTCAGGGTTGTATGTATTTTTCAATACTGTATCATAAAAAAATAAAAACAAAACATTTTGTCTGAAAAATAAGGGTTGGACCACCCTTAACATTTAGGGGGATGATTTGTGAATCTAAACCATCCAGGGCTACATTTTTTTTTTATGTTCTGGTTCCCACGAAAACGGATATCCTGTAATGTTCAGAGAACATCGTGGGAACCAAGGGAAAGAATGTAGGAGTTGGTGTTCTTCTTAAATTTCTGGAGTTTGTATGCCTCGGGGAACACCTCCCTAGGCAATGAGTTCCAAAGCCTCGCTGTTCGTTGGATGAACGAGTCTTTGGAAAGTGATGTTCTGCAGGTCTCCAAAGTGACCACGAAGGGGTGTGATGACTGAACTTGACGGGTTAGTCTCGAAGAGACTGCCAAAGCAGGAACGATTGTTGATATTTCAGAAGAGCATCGCCCATGAAAATATCTATAAAATAGAGACAAATCGCCAACTTTTCTACGGTGTTCCAGACAAGTGGGCGAGTTTGTAAGCGAGGCATCCAAACGCATACAAAAAAATTCATTCAAATCGGTCCAGCCGTTTATGATACCGACTGCAGCGCCATCTGCCGAGCTGATTTGTGAATCTAAACCATCCAGGGCGCCACCCAAACGCATACAGAAAAAAATCATTCAAATCATTTCTATGGTGACAATTTATGAACTTAATTGTAATTGATGTTTTGTTTTTGTATATTATATTCAAACTTGGTGAAAATGTGTGATGTGTACAATTTTGCTGCATACCAGAATTTTATGAATTTGTTAGGTACTTAATAATATCTATTGTTTTCTTTTAGTTATAAAGTACTTTGTCAATGATAATCATGTTCTTCAGACAATAAAGCATTTTTGATTTGATGATTTGATTTGAACATCCTGTTCATATTCTCAAACAAATTATATACTTCGAACTGTGCGGCAACAGGATACGTATACAATTGCTGATAAATTTTTTATTGCTCATATCAATAAATGAACATGTCTGCTTCGTTTTTCTCAATGTATGTGAAGTGTGTGTCCAGAAATTTCTTGTTTGATTCCTTTCATCATTTCAAAAAGGTGTTTCTCATAGTTGAAGTTATCAGTTGATAAACTATCTCTCTCTTAAAAAAACTGATTGCTAAACTCAATCAACCCACGACTTCGAGCTTCCAGAAAAACTGAACAACCGTTCGCAAAGGTGTATTATTCAATAAATGAGAGTACACTATTGATCCACTTGAGTTTCAGAATCACTGTATTATTATCGTTATCAAATACTTTCAAAATATAGGTTATTCTCAAGAGATTCATGAATATTGTTCGAGTTTGAATATGGAAAAATTATTTATTTCCATAAAAAACAACATTTCATTCTGCGAAAGGAAGCTGACTGAAGGGAATATATAAAAATATATTTCACTTCTGAAAATATTCACCTCGTATCTGCAAGAGAAAGAATTCGGAATATTTAATAATTCTCCATTGAAATATAGCTTGCGCGGTGCTCAAAATCCGCGGCGTCATTATGAATGTATCTTATAATTGAATGTCTCTACTTCAGCAAAATTAATTATTCTTCCCTTGGGGCAGCACATATAATCGCTTTGTTGTTGGTGTTGGAATATACCGTTTTGTTTAAAATGATCCCATTTTCATTATTCAGAAAGGGGAAAACGCAGGATGAATCTCATTCTGGGACAGTATATCCCCCAGTTTTGTGAGAGAAAATTATGTAGAAATTTCGACAAACTCAACATTTGTGGAGGTCCGGTAGTAATTAGTGATGAATTGAAGATAAGAGTTTTGAAGAGTTATGCAGAATATGCAAATATTGGTTGTAAATTAACCACTTCTTAGAACTTCGAAAGCAATCAAACCTTCATTTGGCATTAATTTGAATGAAATATCAGATGGTACCAAACACTCGATGAAAATATTCATTCCATATAAAAAATTAATTCACACTATATCTCCTTATAGAAGGGAAAATTATATAAATGTTGTTCCTGGAAATATAAATTTCCATTTTTCAAAGAACATAACATCCTTTCCTATTTTTCGAATCCATTTTTCTCTTAAGGCAATTTTCTCCATTTTTACAAGCTTTCATTCAGTTTCATTTCTTGTATTTTCATCTTCTCTACTGTTCACTGTTGTAAGCTTACTAAATCCCATAACTTTCTGCACGCACTCTGATATTTTAACTCTTAGTTTTTGGCTTTTTATAAACGTTCATTATTTCTCTCTTCGTACGTCTTCTCCAAATAGTCTCTTCTATTTTTTAATTACAAGTTACAAGCTTTTATTTAGGTTTACTTGTTAGTTCGCTCGTTCTTTCGTTCGTTAGTTCGTTAGGGTCAAATCTTGCAAGTGAATTTTGACCTACTTCTAGTCGTCCGATTAATTTGAAATTTGGTATCCATTACTCCGGTGGCAATGCATTATGAAATTTTTGTTGGAGAAAAAAACAAAATGGCGGCTTAAAGATGGCGGACGAGATTTGTAATTATGATCCAATTTGATTTAAAATTGGTATGTGGATGTTTTTGAGGTCGGAGATTATGAATTTTTTCGTCTGAATCTCATCGATTCGAGATGGTGACTCCAAGATGGTGGACGAGTTTTGTGATCATGGTCGGATTCGATTCAAAATTGGTATGCGGCGGTTTTCGCGGTCGAGATTCTTAATTTTGTGTCAAAATTCATGAATTCGAAATGGCGGCCCCAAGACGGAGGACGAGTTTTCTGATTATGGTCATATTTTATTCAAATTCATACTCGTGTATGGCAGTTAAAGGAGAACACTTTGAGCAGCTACTGTGAATTACTGTAGTTTAGAATGCTTGCAGTTGAATTTATGCAAGGTTTTCCAATTTTTAACTTCATACAATATCCATTCTTTTGTATTTTTGTTCTTTTTTTCTGAATTGTTCAAAGTAGCTTTCAAATGAATTATCATAATTTGGAATACGGAACAGTTGTTTTTCCCGCAATAGGGAGCCAAAATAAAAACTTACGTAGCGAACACTAACATGGCTGGATTCCTTATCAAATTACCTTTTCAGTGATGTGTCACACTTAGTACTAGTACTAGTAGTATGACAGTTGAGGTTATGATAGAAAGATGTCTCCCTTGGCTAACAAATCGAGGAGTCTTTGCACAACACATGTTTTTCACAACACATGTGTCTTGAAGATATTCGATCTGTTTCGTTTTCGGTGCCGCACCCTGTATGTTTATTTCACACACAAGCACTAGTTTCTACAGTTTTCGTGAATTCGTCTTTATATTTACTTCACGAATTGCTTACTTATATTGTAATTATAACAATAGCAAAGAGGTGTCTGAAAAAATACAGGACAACCTTTTGTGAAGCCGAAATATAAACATGTTCTGCGTTCTATGGAGTTCGATGAATACTTACTCAACTCATTGATGGTGAATAATTGGCAGTGTTCAATTTTTGAAAACCATAACCACTAGGAGGTAGTAAATATTCATTCGTGAACCAATAAATTACGCATTTGAAATTGGTTCACCATAATTCCCACTTCCCATTTCGTTGAACGGGGATACCATAAACGTCATCATAGCTTGTCATGATGGAGAGGCTGTGACCCGGAGGTTATAGAGAAATTATTCTAAAATAATCAACAACGCAGGTGGCGTAACGTCTCCAAAGCATAAACATAGAAAACAAATGGGTTCGCAATTATACTACAAACAGCCTTTTAATAACTCTCGCTTATAAATCTAACGACAAACCTTTTGCAGGCTACTTGAAATGGGCTTTTTATTTATTGAACGGAATACGTTTTGCTTGAAGCAGGCGAAACAAACATACATAAAGTAATTGGTTTCACAGCATGCTTGATTTACACTCTGAACTGGTTGGTTCGTTTCAGGAATCGACGATTACATTTCGCGTTTCAGTTTCGGAATTTGACGGGGAATAATTACTCGGAAAGTCCTCTTGATCGATGCGATTTATAGTGGAACAGAAAACACAAAAAAAACTATTTGCTGAGCAGTGATATTAACCAAATTCATTACAGTTGCTGGGATGATAAAGGCTGCCTTAAAAACCACCAGTAAAGCCAAAATGAAAATAACACCAAAAAAAGACTAGAAAATGCAGAAGATAGAAAATCAGTTTTCGTGGTAAACGTACCACAGACATATAACGATAAAAAGCGCGTTTTTACCATTGTTGACGAGGACAAAATGAACAGTTTGATGATGTTAAGAAATTACATTACATCACACGTGGTTGTGCAGAGAAATAGTTATTTGTATGCCAAGGCCGCGAAAAACCTTTTTAGCGTACCGAATGAAAAGTTATAGCCGAGACCGCTTGCGGCCGAGGCAGTACAGGTTGAGTCAACAGGATACCCGTGGTTCATTGCTCCTTAATGTATCACTATTTCGATTTCTTATATTTTTTTTGTCAAAGGGACCATCTAAGACCACCTTCCAAAATTATTCTCAATCATACAGGGTGCATCATTGATGCGTGGCTAACCAAAGTTATTGGAGGCCACTGAATTGGCCCTCCTCTACCTATCCATTTTTCACGGAATTCAATATCAATGTATTCTCGCACATCAGTGTGGTAATGTGCAGGCGCGCCATCTTATTGTAGCCACATTCTCTGCCTTATTGCCAATGGAATATCATCTAATAAATTTGATAACTGACTTGTATTTTTCCATTGAGATGACCGTTGAAAAAAAAGGGCCCAATTACACGCCGTCCAATGATACCTCCCGAAACATCTAATAAATTTGATAACTGACTTCGCAGATATCTCAGATATTTTCTTCCATTGAGATGACCGTTGAAAAAAAAGGGCCCAATTACACGCCGTCCAATGATACCTCCCGAAACATTCAGTGACCAACGTTGGTGGTGATTGACATATCTAACAAAATGAGGATTTTCAGTTGCATAATAGTGCATATTATGCCGATTCACATGGCCATTGTTGTGAAACGTGGCTTCGTCCGAAAATAGAACATACTCAAAAAAATCAGGTTCTTGATTGATTTTATCTACACTCCATTGGCAAAACCGCATCCGCTTTGGAAAATCTTTTTCAGTCAGCTCCTGCATTAACTGCATATGATATGGATGGTAGTTCATGGTAGATCCAGAATTTCTCACAAACTAAAAGATTTAAAATGGCTCAACATGAACAACCGCAGACGCCTACACACAGCCTGCACTTTCTTTGAAATCATCAAGTATAAAAATCATCCCTACTCACATGATCATTTAACTTATAGAACTGACGTACACAACTTGAATCTAGGAAAGAAATTGGTTTTGAGTATTCCTGCTGACAAAAAATAATTTTTTAAGCGCTCATTCTTATATAATATATCTGATACAATCAATTACATAAACACCTGGAACCCCAACTGTTTCGACCTGACGATCAGTACCTTCGAAAAAACATTCAAAAATCATTTATTCTTTGCTCAGCACAACTAAAGTGATACAAACGAAGCATTCGCATCGAGAATCTGAGGAAATGTTAAAAATGTGCACTTTCCTGACCTCATTTCTCTCTCTCTCTATCTCTCTCTCTATCTCTCTCTCTATCTCTCAATCTTTCTCTCTCTTTCTCTTTTCCGCCATTTCTTCGCTGATCTCATCCTTCCTTTCAGCCCTATTAACATGACTTTTCTCAAATGAAGGCCTTGGTGGAAGATCAGATGCGAGGTAACATCACATAGGTACCTACCTACAGATTTATAAATATATATTTTTTTCTAAATGTTATAAAATGTGGTGTGCGATAAACGAATTATCATTATTATTATTATTATTAATTGCATTTTCTCACCATCCGAGAAACACCACATTGAGATATTCCCAACTCCCTACTGAAAATACGTGTACTCACATGGGGATTCTCGGTAATGTGCAATGCAATATCAAGAGTATTTCCATCATTCGTTACAGGACAAGCACGATCAAATTTTTTGTAAAATACTTTTCCGGTTTCCTCAAATCTTGTTTTGAGGTCTCGAAATGCTCGCTGGTCTGGATATCTTCTCTCAGGAAACTTTTGTTCGTATAATCTAGATGCCAGTAAGCAATTGCCATCACTTACCCTCAAGGCATACACCATTTTAACCATGTTCTCTACATGATAATTCATAATGACACAATATTTTTAACACAACTGGATTGTAGTTTGACAGTTAACTCTATTTACAAATTCCGATAATCATTTTTTCAGCGGTAGTCATGGATAACTAAACTAGAAAAACTAGTTACCTACATTTGAAAATTTCTTTTGCTATGCTAGTTATCCATGAGTTGCCAAGAATGCTTTTGAAGATGGAAAAAAATAATTGAAACATCATTCAGTATCAGTATTTTCTATGAACAAACATGATAAAAAATCTATAGAATTGTTGATTTGATATTGATATGATTGATTGATATGATATTTAAACCAGAATATCTCAGAAACGAGTTATTTTAGGTACATGAGATGGGGCAGGAAAAGTATAGAGTTATTGAAAAGGAGTTGATATAAATGAAAATATACAGGGTGTTCCATTTGAAAAAATCAAAATACCGAGGTTTGAAAATGGCTAAGTTTGTGTTGTTGTATCGAACATCCTGTACAATTTATTCAATATTCTTAATATTCTCAATGAACATTATCTCTACTGAATATTTGGAAATGTGACAGGTAATTTTCCGAAAAGAAGTCTACAAAATAGATTTCATTTGAATAACTCGGCAACGCCGCAACATAATTCAGAATTGAAAAAATCGTTGAGCAGCCAATGAAACAGCCGATCGGAATATATGAAAATATACCGGGTGTTTCATCTGAAAAACAACAACTTTGGTTAGCCACGCATCAATGATGCACCCTGTATGAATGAGAATAATTTTGGAAGGTGAAAAAAATATAAGAAATCGAAACAGTGATGCATTAGGAGCAATGAACCACGGGAATCCTGTTGACTCACCCTGTATAATCTTGAGGTCGCTGAAAAGTTTCGCGGTCACGGCAATCGTCAAAAATAATAAACTAGATAAATGCAAATAAACATATTATTGCCATGAAATCCACAGCAGTTCAATTTAGTTAACAAAGTCACAGCGTTGCCATGGAAATGATATGGTTGAATATATACAAACCTCTTTGGCAGTTCTTGGCAAAACGCAAATATATCTGGTAGTGATAGTGATATTTTAGAATCTTGCACTCCTCCAGAGCTAAAAAGTATTGTGAACTTGGCGCTGTCCGTTTCAATACCTGAAAATTCTAAACAACAGTACTAAAATGTTACAGCAAGTTTAAAGATTGGTGTGACAAACAGAATGTAGGATAATCCTGGACATTGTCGTATTTTAGAAATGTCAAATTTGGAAGTGACGTTTGGTTTGGCGGCCGTTGCTATGGGTAACGGCCGCGAAATAGTAAGTAACGGCAACCGTCCGGGATATACCCACTTACCCGGACGCTTTTTCTTTGAGAAAATAGCATTTTTCGGCCTAGTCCGGGAAGTACGTACTTCCCGGACTGGGCCGGGAAGAATCACGTCGTTGTTGTCATTGTAAGTATGGTAGGTATGGTTTTGATAAATGCAGTTGATCATTATCATAGCAACGAAATAACGGCTGACAGTTCATATGAAATTAGTTGTCAAAAGTTTGCATGTTTTTTTATCGCAATTCGCAATAAAATATGGAAAGCAGCAGCGATAGTGACTTTGAAAATGTGCCTTGGGAAATTCATATAAATATATAAATATATATATATATATATATATATATATACAGAGTGGCCACTTTTTTAATGGGATTGTATTGGTAACTTTTAAACCATAAGAGTTAGAAGGTCGGTCAAATGGAGAAAAAGTTGCATTCATAGAGGCATTGTCAAGCAGTTCGAACACATTGAGATTATCAGGGCCGGTTATTGAGATATCATAAGAAAAGTAAATTCTGTCATTTTTCTTTTTCTTTTTTTTCCCACATTATTTCGAATATTATCAAAAAATGTCACGAGAGTTTTTCATTCGACAGTGAATTACCCTCAATTTGACATAATCAGATTTTGTATACAACGTTTCGTACGCTCTGGGCCACCCTCAACCTCATTTTTTTCAATACGGACCTGCGTATTTTATGACACTTTTCGAAACAACTTTTAACGCTGAATTCAACGATATATCATACAATGTCATTCAAAGTTGATTTTCAGGTGATTTTGACCCTTGTCCAAATTTCTTTGGGTCGGATCTGTATTACATTTAGGTACCTTTAAATTAATTAACAACATGCAATACATTTCGATAAGAAAATCAACTAACTCTTCAACTGAATAGAACGTAACAGAATCAAAGCAAGAAACAAGTAATAATTATTTACAAATTTCAAGAGGTGAAAAACCTAATTCATAATAATTAAACGAAACTATCATTTAATGAAAAAAAAAAACAACTGATTATTCGAAAGTAAATGATGAACATCAATGAAGTGAGTGTTCGAAATGTCCACCATTTTGTAAAATGCAATTTGCGGTTCTGGAACCCATACTTCTTATACAATTGCTTATTTTGTCTCCTTGAATACCTTCCAATACATTCTCAATCTTCTCGCGAAGAATCTCTATTGTCGGGTTCGTAGTATCATGAATTTTATTTTTGAGATATCCGTACAAATAAAAATCCAGCGGATTCAAATCCGGAGATCTGGCAGGCCATGCTACTGGACCTCTTGTTCCAATATATGAATCGGGAAAAGTTCGATTTAGATAGTCTGTGACTATTCTTGAGTTGTGTGGACCACATCCGTTTTGTTGGAACCATGGACTATTACGCCGATACCGTATGGGAAGATCATCCAACATTTCTTCTATAATTTCTACATATTTTGCTCCGATTAGGTTGCCGTCGATGAATCAGGGTCCCAGTAATTTATTATTCAACAAACCGCACCATATGTTCAAAGAAAAACGATATTGATGTCTAACTTCATGAATTCAGTGAGGATTTTCTGTGGCATAAAAATGTTTTATTCCTTCGATTGAACATGCCAGAATTTGTGAATGTCGTTTCGTCTCCCCAAATGATATTGTATATTGTGCGCAAAATTGTTGTTATTCCGCACTTTCCGTTGAAACCAATTACAGAATTGCAACTTTCTCTCAGGATCATTGCGATATAGTTTTTGCACGGCTTGGTATTTATAGTCATGGTATCCGTGACTCTTGAGTATTTTATTAACAGCACTTTTTGATAAATTGCATTCACTGGCCATACTTCTCGATCCTATTCCTGGATTCATTCGAATTTGGGCCAGAACATTGATGTCATTGATGGGCTCGTTTCGTCGTACATAAGGACCTCTAAGTTTGATGAATGAATTATGTGCAAGTTACGTTGTAGATAAACGTCCAAACATTTTAATATTTGGTGTTGTTCTTTCAGGATATAATTCACCATACCTTCGTTGTGCTTTGAACGAATTTCTATCTAGTTTTATGTACACTTCGTACATATCTCCCTTCTCTTCATTTGTGTATCTTACCATATCGAATAAGTTAAATTGAAATTACTCAGAAAAGTATTTAATGACAAGTTCTTGTGACACAATAATAAACGAAGTGACAAATAATATGACATTTCTTGTTATTTTCTTTTTTATCCACGGCCTACTACTTGAAAATAATACATTCAATAAACCTAGAGTTGTGTGTATGTGAGAAAAAGCAAGTCTAGCAACGATATCAATGTTCTGACCCAAATTCAATTGAACCCAGAAAAAAAATCGAGAACTGTGGCCAGTGAATGCAATTTATCAAAAACTGCCGTTAATAAAATAGTCAAGAGACGCGAATACAATGATTTTAAATTTGAATACCAAGCCTTGCAAAAATTATATCGTAATGATCTCAAAATAAAGTTCGATTCTGTAATTTGTTTCAACGGAACAAATGACAAATCCAACAATAATGATTCCTCACGAGAAGATTGAGAATGTATTGGAAGGTATTCAAGGAGACGAAATAAGCAAATGTATAAGAAGTATGGGTTCCAGAACCGCAAAGTGCATTTTACAAAATGGTGGACATTTCGAACACTTACTTCATTAATGTTCATCATTTAGTTTCGAATAATCATTCGATTTTTTTTTTCATTAAATGATAGTTTCGTTTATTTATTATGAATTAGGTTTTTCACCTCTTGAAATTTGTAAATAATTATTACTTGTTTCTTGATTTGATTCTGTTACGTTCCATTCAGTTGAAGATGAGTAAGTTGATTTTCTTATCGAAATGTATTGCATGTTGTCAATTAAACTAAAGGTACCTAAATGTAATACAGATCCGACCCAAAGAAACTTGGATAAGGGTCAAAATCACCTGAAAATCAACTTTGAATGACATTGTATGATATATCGTTGAATTTATCGTTGAAAGTTATTTCGAAAAGTGTCATAAAATATGCAGGTCCGTATTGAAAAAAATGAGGTTGAGGGTGGCCCAGAGCGTACGAAACGTTGGATACAAAATCTGATTATGTCAAAATGAGGATAATTTACTGTCGGATAAAAAACTTCTGTGACATTTTTTGATAATATTCGAAATAAAGTGGGAAAAAATGAAAAATCAAAATGACAGAATTTACTTTTCTTATGATATCTCAATAACCAGCCCTGATAATCTCGATTTGTTTGAACTGCTTGACAATGCTTCTATGAATGCAACTTTTTCTCCATTTGACCGACCTTCTAACTCTTATGGTTTGAAAGTTACCAATACAATCCCATTAAAAAAGTGGCCACTCTGTATATATTTATATATATATATCTATATATATTATATATATATATATATATAATATATATATATATATATATAAATATATATATATATATATATATATTAATATATTAATATATTAATATATTAATATATTAATATAAATAAGAATCATAATGTTTCTTTTGATTTGTTGAAATTATAAACAGGATGTTCATAAAATCAGATGTGGAATCATCTGCGACTGAAAGATAAACTTTAGTCACTATCTTCCATCGTCAAGATAACCTCTTGTGGGGTATTCATGTTGAAAAGGGAAACATTCTCAATTAAATTAATATATTAATATATTAATATATTAATATAAATAAGAATCATAATTTTTCTGTGAATTGAAAATCACGATTAAATGAAGTTATTTTTGTGAATGTCTAACAGAAACAACTACTTCCGGCTAACCACGCTGGACATTGAACTACATCTGATAGATATTCTAAAAAGGCCCTAATTCAAAAGAAAATCTGAAATTGAAAATTTGCATTTTCATTCAGATAGTTATTTGATTTTCTATTCCAGTCTTGATTAGGAACTCATCTTTATGAGTTCCTAATCAAGACTGAATAGAAAATCAAATAACTATCTGAATGAAAATGCAAATTCAAATTTCAGATTTTTTGTTTTGAATTAGGGCCATTTTAGAATATCTATCAGATGTAGTTCAATGTCCACGTGCTTTAGCCGGGAAGAGTTGTTTGTTGACATTCACAAAAATAACTTCATTTTAATCGTGGATTTTCAATTCACAGAAAAATCTTTCTATCAATATTTAATTGAGAATGTTCCTTTCAACATGAATACCACAAGAGGTTATCTTGACGATGAAGATAGTGACTAAAGTTTATCTTTCAGTCGCAGATGATTCCACATCTGATTTTATGAACATCCTTTATAATTTCAACAAATCAATCTTTCATACCCATGACAGGTTTTAATGTCAGAAAATACTAATTTCAAAGTGTCTCTCCAAAGAAATGATTCTAACTTTTTCCATCTTTGCAAAGTGAGATTGCTTCTTAAAAATGTGTCTCCCATTTCTTCCGGTCTTCCTGATGATCGTGGAAGCGTGAAATAGATTTTCGTCGACAAAAATGTATTGAAGACCTACTGAATGCGATGTCCCTCCTGCGTCAATGTTACGAATGATTTCTGGTGAGTACTCTCTTTTGGAAAACATTCTTCTTTGCCTCATTCATCTTTATGAGTTCCTAATCAAGACTGGAATAGAAAATCAAATAACTATCTGAATGAAAATGCAAATTTTCAATTTCAGATTTTTTCTTTGAATTAGGGCCTTTTAGAATATCTATCAGATGTAGTTCAATGTCCAGCGTGGCTTTAGCCGGGGAAGTAGTTGTTTTCTGTTAGACATTCACAAAAAATAACTTCATTTTAATCGTGGATTTTTCAATTCACAGAAAAATCTTTCTATCAATATTTAATTGAGAATGTTTCCCTTTTCAACATGAATACCCCACAAGAGGTTATCTTGACGATGGAAGATAGTGACTAAAGTTTATCTTTCAGTCGCAGATGATTCCACATCTGATTTTATGAACATCCTGTTTATAATTTCAACAAATCAATCTTTCATACCCCATGACAGGTTTTAATGTCAGAAAATACTAATTTCAAAGTGTCTCTCCAAAAGAAATGATTCTAACTTTTTCCATCTTTGCAAAGTGAGATTGCTTCTTAAAAATGTGTTTCCCATTTCTTCCGGTCTTCCTGATGATCGTGGAAGCGTGAAATAGATTTTCGTCGACAAAAATGTATTGAAGACCTACTGAATGCGATGTCCCTCCTGCGTCAATGTTACGAATGATTTCTGGTGAGTACTCTCTTTGGAAAACATTCTTCTTTGCCTCATTCATCTTTATGAGTTCCTAATCAGACTGGAAAATAAATAACTATCGATGAATGCAAACAACAATTTCTTTGAATTGAATATCTATCAGATGTGTTCAATGTCCAGCGTGGTTGAAGTGTTTCGTTGCATTCACAAAATAATTATTAATGTATTTCAATTAAAACTTCTATCAATATTTAATTGAATGTTTCAATGATACCAAGAGTTATTCGTGGAAGATAGTACTAAGTTTATCTTTCAGTCGAGATGATTCCATCTGATTTTAGAACATCCTGTTTATAATTCAACAATCAATCTTCATACCCCAGACGGTTTTAATCGAAAATACTATTTAAAGTGTCTCCAAAGAAATGATTCTAACTTCATCTTTGCAAAGTGAATTGTTAAAATGTTTCCATTTCCGGTCTTCCTGATGATCGTGAAGGTGAATAGATTTCGTGACAAAATGTATTAGACTACGAATGTGCCTCCTGCGTCAATGTAGAATGATTGGTGAGTCTCTTTTGAACACTCTTTGCCTCATTCATCTTTATGAGTTCTAATCAAACTGGAATGAAAATCAATAATATCTGAATGAATGCAATTTTCAATTTGATTTTTTATTGGGCTTTAGAATATCTATCAGATGTAGTTCAATGTCAGCGTGGCTTAGGAAGTAGTTGTTTTCTGTTAGACATTCACAAAAACTTATTTTAATCGTGATTTTCAATTCGAAATCTCTATCAATATTTATTGAGAATGTTTCAACATGATACAAGAGGTTAGACGATGGAGATGTGACTAAGTTATCTTCAGTCCAGATATTCCATCTGTTTTATGAACATCCTGTTATATTTCAACAAATCAATCTTCTACCATGCGGTTTAATGTCAGAAAATCTAATTTCAAAGTGTCTCCAAAGAAATGATTCTAATTTCCATCTTTGCAAAGTGTTGTTCTAAAATGTTTCATTTCTTCCGGTCTCCTGTATCGTAGCGTGAAATAGATTTCGTCGCAATGTATTGAGCTATGAATGCGTGTCCCTCGTCAATTTAGAATGATTTCTGGTGAGTACCTCTTTGAAAACATTCTTTTCATTCATCTTAGAGTTCCTAATCAAGACTGGAATAGAAAATCAAATAACTATCTGAATGAAAATGCAAATTTCAATTGATTTCTTTGATTAGGCTTTAGAATATCTATCAGATGAGTTCAATGTCAGCGTGTTTGCGGAAGTAGTTGTTTCTTGACATTCACAAATAACTCATTTTAATGTGGATTTCAATTACAGAAATCTTCTATCAATATTTATTGAGAATGTTCCTTCAACATGAATACCACAAGAGGTTATCTTGACATGGAAGATAGTGACTAAAGTTTATCTTTCGTCGCAGATGATTCCACATCTGATTTTATGAACATCCTGTTTATAATTTCAACAAATCAATCTTCATACCCCAGACAGGTTTTAATGTCAGAAAATACTAATTTCAAAGTGTCTCCAAAGAAATGATTCTAACTTTTTCCATCTTTGCAAAGTGAGATTGCTTTAAAATGTGTTCCCATTTCTTCCGGTCTTCCTGATGATCGTGAAGCGTGAAATAGATTTTCGTCGACAAAATGTATTGAGACCTACTGAATGCGATGTCCCTCCTGGTCAATGTTAGAATGATTTCTGGTGAGTACTCTCTTTTGAAAACATTCTTCTTTGCCTCATTCATCTTTATGAGTTCAATCAAGTGAATAGAATCAAATAACTATCTGAATGAAATGCAAATTTCAATTTCAGATTTCTTATTGGGCTTTAGAATATCTTCGATGTAGTTCAATGTCAGTGGTTGCCGGAGTAGTTTTTTCGTTGACATTAAAATAACTTATTTTAATCTGGATTTTCAATTCAGAAATCCTATAATATTTATAAGTTTCTTCAAATGTACCACAAGGGTTATCTTGACATGGAAGATAGTGACTAAAGTTATCTTTCGTCCAGATGATTCCACATCTGATTTATGAACATCCTGTTTATAATTTCAACAAATCAATCTTCATACCCATGACGGTTTAATGTCAGAAAATAATTTCAAAGTGTCTCAAAAATGATTCTAATTTCATCTTGCAAGTGGTTGCTTCTTAAAATGTGTTCATTTCTTCCGGTCTTCTGATGATCGTGGAAGCGTGAAATAGATTTTCGTCGACAAAATGTTGAACCTATATCGATGTCCCTCCTGGTCAATGTTACGAATGATTTCTGGTGAGTACTTTGGAAAACATTCTTCTTTGCCTCATTCATCTTATGAGTCTAATCAGACTGAATAGAAAACAATAATATCTGAATGAAAATGCAATTTCAATTTGATTTTCTTTGATTAGGGCTTTTAGAATATCTATCAGATGTAGTTCAATGTCCAGCGTGTTTGCGGGAAGTAGTTGTTTTCTGTTAGACATTCAAAATACTTCATTTTAATCGTGGATTTTTCAATTAAGAAATCTTTCTATCAATATTTAATTGAGAATGTTTCCCTTTTCAACATGAATACCCCACAAGAGGTTATCTTGACGATGGAAGATAGTGACTAAAGTTTATTTTCAGTCGCAGATGATTCCACATCTGATTTATGAACATCCTGTTTATAATTTCAAATAATCTTCACATACCCTATGACAGGTTTTAATGTCAGAAAATACTAATTTCAAAGTGTCTCCAAAGAAATGATTCTAACTTTTTCATCTTTGCAAATGAATTGTTCTAAATGTTTTCCATTTCTTCGGTCTTCTGATGATGTGAGCGTGAAATAGATTTTCGTCGACAAAAATGTATTGAAGCCTAGTGATGGATGTCCTCCTCGTCAATGTTACGAATGATTTCTGGTGATACTCTTTTGGAAAACATTCTTCTTTGCCTCATTCATCTTTATGAGTTCCTAATCAAGACTGGAATAGAAAATCAAATAACTATCTGAATGAAAATGCAAATTTTCAATTTCAGATTTTTTTTGATTAGGGCCTTTTAGAATATCTATCAGATGTAGTTCAATGTCCAGCGTGGCTTTAGCCGGGGAAGTAGTTGTTTTCTGTTAGACATTCACAAAAAAAACTTCATTTTAATCGTGGATTTTCAATTCACAGAAAAATCTTTCTATCAATATTTAATTGAGAATGTTTCCTTTTCAACATGAATACCCACAAGAGGTTATCTTGACGATGGAAGATAGTGACTAAAGTTTATCTTTCAGTCGCAGATGATTCCACATCTGATTTTATGAACATCCTGTTTATAATTTCAACAAATCAATCTTTCATACCCCATGACAGGTTTTAATGTCAGAAAATACTAATTTCAAAGTGTCTCTCCAAAAGAAATGATTCTAACTTTTTCCATCTTTGCAAAGTGAGATTGCTTCTTAAAATGTGTCTCCCATTTCTTCCGGTCTTCCTGATGATCGTGGAAGCGTGAAATAGATTTTCGTCGACAAAAAATGTATTGAAGACCTACTGAATGCGATGTCCCTCCTGCGTCAATGTTACGAATGATTTCTGGTGAGTACTCTCTTTTGGAAAACATTCTTCTTTGCCTCATTCATCTTTATGAGTTCCTAATCAAGACTGGAATAGAAAATCAAATAACTATCTGAATGAAAATGCAAATTTTCAATTTCAGATTTTTTCTTTTGAATTAGGGCCTTTTTAGAATATCTATCAGATGTAGTTCAATGTCCAGCGTGGCTTTAGCCGGGGAAGTAGTTGTTTTCTGTTAGACATTCACAAAAAATAACTTCATTTTAATCGTGGATTTTTCAATTCACAGAAAAATCTTTCTATCAATATTTAATTGAGAATGTTTCCCTTTTCAACATAATGTTTCTGTTAATGTGTAGTATTTTCTGTTCTGTTTAATTCGAATAAGAATTAAAATGTACAATAAAGAAATATGTCGTCTCATTGATTTGTTAGTCTACACGGTTGCCGAGAAGATATTGTACGCAACACGCCTGAGAATAGTTTTTTTGGACTCACAGACTTCCAGGACTCGCCTACGGCTCGTTCTAGAATTTTGTCTATTCGTCCAAAAAACCCCTATTTTCCGGACTTGTTACGTAAATTACTATATTAAAAAACATGCAAACTTTTGACAACTAATTTCATTTGAACTGTCAGCCGTTATTTCGTTGCTATGGTAATGATCAACTGCATTCATCAAAACCATACCTACCAAGATTTTCATATTAACAATGACAACAACGACGTGATTCTTCCCGAAGTACGTACTTCCCGGACTAGGCCGGAAAATGCTACTTTCTCAAAGAAAAAGCGTCCGGGAAGTGGGTACATGCCTGACGGATGCCGAAAAAATAATTTCTCGGACTCTGTTGAGAACGCGAAATACTCATTTCGCGTGTGATTGCACGAACACAACTTTTTGTGACCCATGAACATCGTCACTGTACTGTACAGTCAGTTGGTAAAAACACATTTGCAAAAAGCCCGTTCATTATTGGCAAATATCTGGATGTGAACGTTCCTGAGGAGTATACAGGTCACCTGTCTGCGATGAACATCGACAACCCTTCTGGCAGACGCTGGAGCCAGTAGTTAGATAGATAGATAGGTAGATAGATAGAGATACACGGAGAAAAATTTGCAGAACATACGTTATTGTAAAGAAATTATTTCACTTTCTGGGATAATTTATCTTTGCCATGAAAAGTTGTTTATTACTGGTAACAAAGTTTTTTTGTAACATACGGTCTTCTTGTCGTTACCAGAATGATATGCTAAAAATCCGCATTGTCAATAGATATCATCTTAAACAGTAGTATATTATATATCTCAGAAAATGAACATGATGTAATTCCCAACCATACGAATGGTGGTTATAAACAATAATGTTTTTTAAAAAGATTGGTGGGGGATGCAATCTTCCACTTTTCGATCCAAAACGCTCTGCAGGTGGCACAGTTTGAGTTGCAGGCTTGTAGTTGTGATGTGCGTCTATGTTGGTATTCCTTTTCCAAAGGCATATGATTTATTTATTAACTGTGATTTGTTGTATTGTAATAAGGATGAATATGGAATCTCCTCTGAAATGGATTTATTCGATTTATTTGAAGTATGCAAGTATTATAATTGTTTTTTTTGTTTGTGTCTCTTTCACTGTAGGTAGGTACACAAGATCAATTCATTTTTGATAAACTTAAAAATTTAAAGAAGAGTGTATAATGTTCATGTCACGGGCTTGAGTGCGAAACCAATCAGAGGATAGTGTTATGTTTCGAGATTATAGTTCCTATGTTGGTGTAGTTTTTGTGGACGACTTTGGTACACCGTTCATCATATATCAAAGCATACTTTGACCTGCAATAGTTTCTTGACCCATTCAATGAACACAAATTACTAATAGCAATTATAAACATAACCATGTTGATTTGCTGTAAATGTTTTAAATATCCTGAAAACATTCAAGATCTAAAATATAGCAGAGGTTTTGATGTGTGGTGGAAATAATCTAAAAGTATAATGGTGGATTCATGCAACACCAATTAACAATTATCAAGTAACAATGATCAATTAACAATTAGCAATTAACAAGTAACAAAAATGATGGTATTTATGCACATTAAATTAACAATTAAGGAAGAAAAGTAAGCATGCGCACAACACGGGAAATCAAAATGGCATCATCAATTTCCATTTTTACAGTATATTTTCACAAACAAATAAAATTTCAAAAGACGCCACAGCCCACAACAAAAACAAACCAGAATATTTTATTCAGTGAAAGTTGAGTTAGCTTTCTCATCGCACGGACCAATCCACAATCATCTGCGTACTAGTTGCGCACTAGAAGAAAATTTGGTTCAATTAAAGTAAGAAGTTAAAAGTTGGCTAACTTTCTAATTGTTAATTGATAATTGTTACTTGTCTGCATAAACACGGCCATTGTAGGATGACGGTCGAACTCATAATTGCTAATTGTTATTTGATAATTGTTACTTGATAATTGTTAATTGGTGCTGCATAAATCCACCATAAGAAAAGTTATGTTTCTTTCGACTATTGACACATTTGCTAATAACCAATTCAGACTATGGTCGAATTACTCAAAAAAATGCACCAGCTATTTTTCGTTTGCATGATGGGTTAGGGAAAAATTTCAAGGGAGAAACTAGCTCTGCATAGGTAATTTCATTCGTAAAATTATATATATTTTTAGTTCATTTTCAGATGAGAAAGATGAGGAAGCTTCCAATTTGATGGATGATGTTGATTTGAAGGAGTTGATTCCCAATATGGAAAAACGATTGAAATTCAAGAAGGAGTTCACCGAGTATTTATTTTCAGGGAGAATGTAAGTGTTTTTTAATTACTATATATAACGGGTGAATCATTCAAAACTAGCTGCTAAAATTATATTTTCAAATGATGATTTCATAGTACCAGAGCTCGAGAGACAAAGATTGGAAACACATTCACTGTTTGACAAGGTGCGTGTCGAACAAATATGTAGTCTGATGAAATTGTCATTTATTATTTTTCCCCGTTGCTATAAAACTTGAATTATGTTATCAATTCTACTCAATATCAGTTGGTCACTCTGCATTAATAATATTTGGTGAATATATTTTCTTAAGAAAATATGAATGTATATGCTTATTTAAATAAATTTTATGAACTTTAAAGATGTATTTTGATTTTCCACAAAACATTTCAGGAATTCCCAAATAGACAAGAAATCAATAATCTCTTGATATGAAAATATATATGTATATTGCTTCATATTAAATATTCAGAACTCTTTTGTAACATATTTTCATCTATCAGCAGGTTAAAATATATTAGTGATGAGTTGATAATGATGTTAAAATCAAACAAATTTTTTATTTGGAATGGGAATATCAGTTTCTCATTCTGGGAATAAAAGTATATTTTTGTTAAACATACAGTATTTGTACACTCGAAATTAGTATATGTACATTATCACAGGGGCGGATGGGCCAGTCGGGAATTCGGGATATTTCCCGAAGGACTGCTAACGTTTTGGCCTGGCAGGGCCGGTCCATCGCTTTGACAGAACAGCGATCATGCAGTCTATTCTATGCGCACGATGCCAGCGCCGTCCGTTCAAACTGACAATTGTCAGCTCAAAGTGGCAATTGTCAATTCAAAGTGGCAATTCCGAATGTTTTCGCAAAACATTTTTCGGCGGCCCTTCTACGCCTTCGTAGCAAATGCCACCGATGGTGCGGGAATATACAAGGAGAATTCAAAGGTTTCTCCACCAGAATGAAAAATGAAAACGAAGATCACGTGCATATATGGTGTTACGGCCATTTTTTTAATCTCGTAATTGGAGATGTATTGAATAAAAATATTAAGGCTTGCTACTTCTTACCCTACTTAATTCTATTTCTGTGTATTTTAGAGAGTCTCATGAAATAATTGACATTTTTTATGCGGTTTTGAGTGATCATAAACGTTAAAGATTACAAAACATTGGGGAAACTTGCTGGTGGGCAAAGGAAGCAGCTCAAAAACAATTTGGTGAATAATAATAATCCATAGTCTGGACTTTATGTGCATCTTATATCTACTTTGGATGCAATAAACAATAACGAGAAAATTCCACCAAGTGCAAGAGCTACTGCCAAATCATATAAAGAAAATTTGAAAGGAGATATTATAAATTTTGCAAAAAACTGGGATGGATTCAAATTAACTAACGTAGATACCCATAAATATAAACCAGACATTGGCCAATTAGACAATGATAACGAAAAAACTGATGACAAATTTCAGCAGCTCTGTAAAAATTGTGCGGTGTGCTGCTATGATATAATTTCAAAATATAATATTTTTCAGGGAGCATACAACTTTTTACTGTTTATCAATATCTTCTGATGCTGGCCATTCCCCAAATAGAGTGTGAAAGATCATTTTCCATTTCAAAATTCATAAAGGATCGGTTAAGAAATTCACTGGTCGATGACAAACTCGAATCATTTAGGCAGATGAATATTGAAGCCTCGTTATCAAACCAAATTGATAATGAGGAAGTGATCAATGCTTTGGCCGAAGAAAGTGATTTGCTCGAAAAATCACTTTTATTTTAATCACCGAGTGTTGTTTGTCACTTTTTCGAACTTTCGTTTTGATATATGTAGACCCAATTTGTATACAGTAATCGTATATTCAATATATTTCGATCATAAAGCTTTGTTTTGGAATAAGTCTTCTCTTTTCTATTTATCATTTTCAAAATTAAATTTTGTATGACCTACAGTTGATGTAATGCATTGCTATATAGAAATTTAGCACCTTTCCAAAAATTGTAATTTGTTTGACAATTTCTGTTCTGTTCAATACCAATGACCATAGTTGTCATTAGTTTTTGATTATCCTCTGTACATATTATATCTTAATACTTGGAAAAATATTAAATCCTTTCGGGAAGTACCTAAGTAAGAGGACCCATTTTCATTTATATCAATTCAACGATTTTTGTATGGCTCCTTAAGACGTTCCTTTTTTGTTACAAAAATTCACCGGGCCGGTGTTAATAGTTTCCCGGGCCGGTTTGCACCTTCCCATCCACCCCTGCATTTGTACAATAATAGTTTGATAATTTTAAAAATATTTTATGCAACTGCCAAACATATGAACCTTCGCGAATTGAACATAAAATGTTTCACTATGGAATATAATGTTTAGTTCAGGTTACAATGAAATATGTTTGTTATATACTATTACATATGCTCTGAATTAATATAAAATATATTCAATGCATTTACTATAATTTATGTTATTGCCTTACATTTTTCTCCTGAATAATTTTATACTACTTCTTACCATAATGTATTCCTGTCACATATAGTACCAGAAATTTCGTTAGACATTACTATATTTCTGGTAATATCTACTATATATTTTTCACCGTGTAGATAGATAGATATTTATTTTTACCGTTTTTGTATTAAAGAACAGGCAATTGATAATAACAGCAATGAATGTCAAAGAAAAATAGTAGACATTGAAACAAAATCAGTAAATTTGGAACAAAACAGAAATGATCTCATTCTCATGATCTCATTAACTAGAATAATGTCTAATATACAAAATATAAAAGCAAACGATGAATTTGAAGGAAATATTCATAAAATGCATCCAATAATTTTTCTGAAGTCAATAAAGAACAAAACAAAACATATGAAAAAATATAAGAACTGAAAGATAGTATCAGAGAGTTACTCAACTAGCCAACCTTCAATATGGTTTAACAGCCAAGAAAGAAACATTAAACATTTTGGGAAATTTGATGAACAAAGGAATAGTAATTATAACAACTATGCTAGTCAGTTATATGCTATGGCACAATATTTAGATTTACATAAGTAAGCATTATTGAAAAGTTTTTTTTAAGTTATCAATATGCATGAAATAAAAACAATGGATAGGCTCAGTGGGTATTTAATGAGATTGGAAAGGGTAATGGCTTATAGAAATTGGGACAATAGAAATAATAATAATAATTATCAAAATTCAAGTCACCACAAATATAATAGGAATTTTAGAGAACAAAATAATCGAAATAATAATAGATTTCAACAAAATTATACAAATTTTTTATCTAATAGGAATGGCAACAATAATACTAATGGAATTAGGAATTTTCAGAACAGTAATAATTATAACAGAAATAATTATAGAGAAAACAAACCTTTTTTAAAAAACAATGATAGATATCAATCGAAACATTATTATCAAAATAGAAGAAGATATGATAATGAAATCAGATAGAAAGCAAGAAATAAATAGGAATAATTATCAAAATATGAACCGAAATAGTTATCAACAAAATTGCCAAAATAATGATATTAGGAATCCAAGAGATAGGTTTTATTCAGGAAATCAGGGAAATAATAATAACTATAATAATGAAAGGTATAGGCAAGTTTATTGTCAACAGATCAAGAAGCGTAGATAGAGCTTTAGAATACCGAATAATCAAGAAGAATTTGTGAATTAAATCGAACAAATTCAACACAAGAACTTCGAAATAATGAACAACAAAATTTTTGATTAAGCAAACCATACAAAGTTAATGACATAATATATGAACATCCTGTATAATTTATAACACTTTTTGAAAATGGGGATAATGATCAAATGATTGGTTTAATAATATTAATAGGGAAAATTGGGGATAAACAAGTAAGGATATTAGTGGATACTGGTTCAGAGGCACATTAATAAGGAAAGTGGTATTGGGAACTGAAGTAAAATAGTAAATAGCCTAAAACAATTTAATTGGGTTAAATTAATTGAATATATAAACATAGGCAGAAGTAGTGAATAAGTTAATAAACGAGAGAAGTCACATAAACTGTTTCCAGTTTGTGTGTGACTGTGGAAATTACAAACAGGAAGTAAAAATGTATCATGTAGTAAAATAATAAAATACAATATTAATATTTAACACTAGGTGTTTGCGAAACATAGATATACAATTTTATACACTTACATTAATATAAAACATATATATGAACTGTTTGTTCTCCAAAATAAAATTACATTTACGATATAATAAAATGACAAATTTTTGGGAAGGTTGTTATGTCATAGGGGATATTTATATAAAAAACGGAAAAATGTTTCTGTTGGGATGATTAGGAATATAATAAATTATGTATCTCTGTACGAGGCAAGCTGGTGATGTAGTCATTTAATCTTCTTTTGATTTCATTTTGATTTTTTGAAATTTTCATTTGATTTGGTAGGGTATTGAATAGTTTAAGGCTCAGGTAGCTGTGGCTTTTTTGCCCTACAGCTTTATTCATGTAAGGTATTTTGAAATTATTTTGTTTATTTCGAGTGTTGTATTCGTGTTCTATTCTAGGATGTTTGTGTTTTGATTTGAAACATTTGATATTAGTATGTAAAAAGAAGAGCTGTACGGGATCAAATATATTCGTTTCGAGATAGAGAGCATCTGTTGGATGAAAAACATTTATCTGAAACGAACAAGTTTATTAATTTGAATTCAAATATTGATAAAAAAATATTGAATTACAGTTATCATTGGAGAAAGAAATATAATTTGATGTGATTTTAGCTACGCATCAATTAGAACGTAAAAATGCCAAGTTTGAATATGAAAGAGAAGGGATTGAATTAGATGGAAATTGGTTTGAATTTAAAGATTTGAATGAGGAAGAAAAGGTTATAAAAAAGGATATTTTACGCATAAGAAGTATGAATGCGATGAATGAAAATGAATTGAATAATATAAAGTATAAATGTGATAAGCAAGATGAATATTATATAAATGAATTATTAATAAAATATAATGGGTTAATTATGAATGAATCAAGAATAGCAAGTGAATATGTGCATGAAATAAAGGTGAATGAAGTTGAAAAGTTCAAATCGAAAAATTATATTCCATGGGCATGTTCCGATAATCCCAAACAGTACTGCCCAGTAAATTTAATCGTTCCAATTTTACTGAAACTTACTGGCAATGTTATCGCGCCACTTTTAAAGAAACCTTGTTAGAGGCTAAAAATTGACTGGTGCTACTGTTGCAGAAAAGGTCATGTAGTCACAATATCCCCTCCCCAAATTGGAAACAGGTAGGTTATCTTATGATTTAAAATCAAAACACTATCAACAGTGACGGGACATAATCTAAAATCAGTTATTATCAGATTATCACTGCAAATTTGATATTCTCATCTACAAATACAACAGAATAATGTTTCAAGTTATATTGGAAGATTTCACCATGACAGCAATTGATTATGTACTGTATTTGTTTTTCCCTTACTTGCCCAAATCGTTCCGATAATAAAATTAGTAGTTAAAGTTCACTGCCACTGTAAAGCGTACCGAAATTACTTACTGTGGCCAGGGAGACCAGGGCTGGTTGTCACATGGGTTGATTGTCACCATGTTTACATATTGGCAACGCCGCAACATTCAGTTGCATGGTGGTTATGTTTTCCCAATATCAATTGCAGAAGCATAAAAAAGTCTTGCGGCGAAATCCTGTGAGCAGCAATGGCGGAGATAACTAATTTTATTTAGATATTTTAAGATTTTAAAAATACTTCATAAATAATGAAAAATGAAAAAAAATCGAAGACAAGCTTTCATTTATACAAATACATTAAGAAAGAAAAATAATTTCTTTCATTGTTTGATGTAGGTTATTATTATATCCTAAAACGTATTTCGATCAACACACACCAAGACCATAGACGCTACTGGTTTTTAATCTTTCAGAGCTATTAAAACACAAATATAACGCGGGATTTATGACCTCCCATCGTGGAGACACATCTGCCAGCATTAATGTCCGACTTGAATGGCCCAGACGAATTGGTTGTACAACAGATAGCCGTCGCTCGAGTTCACGTTGACTATCGGCTCTTTTGATTTACCGTTTGCCGACGGAAAACGTTTACGAGTAGTACAGATTATTATTCGTTCCGTTTCTTCGCATATACGCTCGTGTTAGCGAAGTGTGTTTTCATTTGCTCCCTATAGAAACAGCTTCTGCAATTGTTATTGGATGGACTATAACAAATAATTCAAGACTCTACCGAGAGCACGTGTGAGTTGTCACCGATGAATGACGGTCGCGCGGACAAAAATTAAGAAATCGCTAAACGGAAGTAGAGTTTCGCAAGTGATATAACTTATATTTTCAAGACAACAGTTCATATTTAAAAAAAAAACTATTGAATACGTTTCATTTTCCAGTTACCGTAAGTTTTGACTTTGTACTTCTTGAATTAGTGGAGTTATTAAGCTTTGAAAATTAATTGTGTAGTGGTGCAGGTTGTCTCAAAGTTACTGGGGCCGGTTGTCACATGTGACAACCAGCCCCGCTAGACCATCAGCTTTTCACATCACTACACTGAGGTAGATATTATATACTATTTATTGTTTTCAGGTTACACAATCATGGTTCAAAATTTTAAAAGGAAGACTGAGAAGGAAAAAGCACCGGCTGATGTACTTTTAAGAGCTGCTAGGTTGGTAAAATTAAATGGATCCTCAATAAGAAAAGCGGCAGCTGATTTCAACGTGAATTATCGTACTTTGGCAAGATGAACTAGTAGTTACCCCATCCATTTCAGTTGGCGACATTGAAAATCATTTAGTATTTTAACCTGAACTTGAAGACCAACTAGTTGAATATATACTCCAAGCATCTGATGGATTATCACCTAAGGAAGTACGTGTTCTCGCTTATCAGTTTGCCAGGGCTAATTCATTGAAAATGCCGGAAAAATGGAAGCTTCAAGAAAGGGCAGGAGCCGACTGGTTCAGTGCGTTCTTACAGCGTCTTCCTGTATTGTCCATTCGAAAACCGGAGGCAACCAGTTTAGCAAGGGCCAGCAGTTTCAATAGAACAAATGTAAACGCCTCTTTTGACAATTGAGCTTTAGTTATAGAGAAATATAAATTTAAGGTTAACGAAATTTGGAATATGGACGAGGATTTGAATAGGTTGGTTCGATAGTTTCAGCAGAGAGAAGAACTCTCGTTACTATAGCAAGTACAGTGTCAGCTATAGGAGAAAAGTACCGTGGAGAGACCTTGCCTGCTTCTAATAGATAACCATGGTTCACACTTGAGCATAGAAGGACTTGATTTTGCGAAAGCAAATGGTATTGTTATGCTTTCTTTTCATCCACATTGCTCCCATGAACTCCAACCTCTCGACCACACTGCATTCGGCCCTTTTAAGAAATATTTAAATACTTCCTGTGATGCTTGGATTTCAATAATCCTGGCAAAACCATCACTATATATGACATGCCTTCAGTTGTCTCCATTTCTTATCCCCTCGCATTTACTCCTGAAAATATCCAATCTCGGTTTCGGGTGTCAGGTGTGTTTCCATACAACAGAGACATTTTTACCGATGATGAATTTCTTGCGAGCTCTGTCACTGATAGGCCGGATTCAGGCATCTTGAGCGAAGGAGCTAGGCTTGATTCGGGTATCTTGAACGAAGAAGCTAGGCCAGATCCAGGTATCTTAGACAAAGATGGAACTCCAAGCCTGACAAATAACATGCAGGAAATTAACAAAACCATTCAAGAAAGCAAAATAACTGTGAAAACAACAATTACAAAACCTGTACTTTTACTGAAATTAACTCAAGAATCCACGTCAGAGTCTGGTGTCCAAAACGCCAAAAGACAGATCCAAACTAGTCCCAATGATCCGTGCTGCAGTGGTTTAGCAAGGCAGAATACTAGGAATATAGTTACTCCGGAAAGTCTGAGATCTTATCCAAAGGCATCGGCGAGAAAAACGAATAGAGTAAGCAGTCGTAAATGAGAAAGTGCATTACTTACGGACACCCCAATTAGAGGATGAGAGAAATAAACGCCTAAACAAGAAAAACAAAAACACAGGAAACAGTAAAAAGAGCCGTTTTTGATTCAGGAAAAAAAGAAAAGAAATCGAAAAAAAATAAAAAGTCAAGACTACCTCTTCGGATAGTGAAACCGATGAAGAATGCTTCCGCTTAATTTGTCTTGAACCATTTTCCAACTGTTTGCCGAATGAAGACTGGGTGAAATGCATATCCTGCTGTGGTTGGTCCCATGATGCGTGCACTGATGGACAAGTGATTTTCATTTGTCATAACTGCGATAGTGACTGATTAGTTTTGCAAAAACACATTTTGTATTAATATATGTTTCTTAAATAATTTTAGAACTTATTTATCATCTGAAATACACGTGACAACCAACCCCAAGTAATGTGACATCCAGCCCCGGCAAGGGGCAAGTTGTCACATTTGTTTCTATTTTTTGAAAAATTCAATTTTTGCTTTGTTGAAAATATGAACAGGATGTTTATAAAATCAGAGGTTACCTTGACGATGGAAGATAGTGACTAAAGTTTATCTTTCAGTCGCAGATGATTCCACATCTGATTTTATGAACATCCTGTTCATATTTTCAACAAATCAATCTATCATAACCCATGACAGGTTTTAATGTCAGGAAACACTAATTTCAAAGTGTCTCCCCAAAAGAAATGATTCTAACTTTTTCCATCTTTGCAAAGTGAGATTGCTTCTTGAAAATGTTGTTTCCCATTTCTTCCGGTCTTCCTGATGATTGTGAAAGCGTGAAATGGATTTTCGTAGACAAAAATGTATTGAAGACCTAGTGAACGCGATGTCTCTCTTGCGTCAATGTTACGAATGATTTCTGGTGAGTACTCTTTTTTGGAAAACATTCTTCTTTGTCATTCATCTTCATGAGTTCTTAATTAAGACTGGAATAGAAAATCAAATAACTATCTGAATGAAAGTGCAAATTTTCAATTTCAGATTTTTTCTTTTGAGTTAGGGCCTTTTCAGAATATCTATTAGATGTAGTTCAATGCCCAGCGTGGCTTTAGCCGGGGAAGTAGTTGTTTTCTGTTAGACATTCACAAAAAATAACTTAATTTTTATCGTGGATTTTTCAATTCACAGAAAAATCTTTTTATCAATATACAATTGAGAATGTTTCCCTTTTCAATTTTTTCATTTTGAATTCATGTACAGCCTTATAGATTTCAAATTGTATTCCCAAAGAATTAACCATGTTAGTGATGCACTGAATGCACACATAATGTTTGTTTTATTTTTTTTAAATAATTATTTAAAATTGTGACAACTGGCCCCGGCCTCCTCTATTTCCAGCAATATCGGAACATGTCACATATCTTCAGTGATAAACTGGAAAAGCATAATCGTTTTTCGAGTTTCCCATACAAACAGTGGAGTTGGAGTCACTCGGTTTGTGTATAAACAAGTATAAAACTTGCAAATACCATGCATCTTATTCGCGTTCAATTCCACCTCTACTTTTTAACATGTAAGTCCCTTGGGCTCCCTCGCCGACGTCGGAGGATAGACTGTGTGGCGTCTCCTTATTACTCGTATACATCAGAGAGACACTTACATGTAAACATCACCGAAGTGAACTTATTTCTCCAGACAAACGTAAAGGGAACTAGATGTTCACAGTAAATAAGGTTTTCTATTCTTGTTTTGGGTACAGGGTGGCAAACATTTAATTATTCACTACTTCTCTCTCAAAAAGGATAAGAGACGAATGTGTATTCCAGGGTACAATGAAATCATGCAGAAAAATTATAATGGTAGATTTTACTTTCTTCATAAGCAGAATAATGGAGAAATTAGGAGGTTCCAGGTCACATTTCATATAAATTCTGACATTTGTCTGCGTAATTGTCATTTTTCCTCTCTACGGGACACGGGACTATATATCTCATTCGGTTTATCAGAAACTAGACTTCCACTTTCTAGCGATGTTACAAAGGGGATCCAAACACTTTCTCTGAATTTTCTATAGAGATGTAGCTCTCTCCAGTGGCGGCCTTTGGGGGTGGCGCAGGCCAATCGCTCGGGGCCACGCTCCTACATGGACATCGCGCAACAACCCGAGTAGAAAACTTTTTTATTTTATCCTTTTCTGTTAGTAATAACAATTTAATAAATTTGATTAATTCTTAGTACAGTATATATTAATATTAATAAGTGCATAAATAAAATTTCTCATTTAGATTTATTCAATATCACATTCGTATAAAAAGTAAAATTTCACGATATCAGTCATATACAGGGTGTTACCAAATGAGTGCCAAAGTTTATAGGGGGTGATTCCTTGTCGAAAATTGAAGGGGTCTTTCATGTAAACAAAAGCTCCTAGGCGTTTCCTTGAAAAGTTACACGCTTCCAAAAATGAGAAAAAAAAATGTTTCGAGTTGAAAAAATGACATTTTGTGGGCATGTCCTACCAATGAATAGGCTACCTATGAATATTTTTTAATTTTATTGTGATTTTTGAAAGGGGTGAAACATGCAATCCCTATTCCATTTTTTACCAGAACTTTCTAACGAAACAAAATTTCTCAGTTTAAAAAAATGTGTTGACAAAAACGAGTAATTGCAAAACTTTTTTAACTCCTGTATTGTGTCCGTAAAAGCGATAGGTTCCTGATAAAAAAATAAAATACAACATTGTGCATGAACGGATCTTCTGTAAATGGAATCGAAAAAATCTGATAGGTGGCTGTCACGTTTTGTTTGCACAACTTGTGACTTCAATCGTTGTATTTTGAAATTATTCCGCTTGTTTCAACTTTTATTGAAGGCATGTACCAGTACCATGTTTTGTTTCAATAGAATATCAAATTAAAAATACAAACAAAACAAAATTATGTGTATTACAACAAAGAAAAAGGCAACAAGATCAAACGGAACGGAGTTATGAAAACTACTTGAAATGACCACCCCCAACCATTGGGATGAAGTCTTCGTCTGATAGACTGGCGCAATCGTTGAAATATTCCTGGTGTGTTTTGGATTGTCTCTCAAGCTGCAATGATGCGATTTCTGAAATCTTTTACACATTCAATGGGGGTCGTATAAACCAAGGTCTTCACGTGACCCCAGATGCAAAAGTACAAGGGGTTTGAGTCTGGAGATCTGGGAGACCAAGGTTGAGGTCCTGCTCTGCCTATCCAACGATTTGAATACACGTCGTCCAAGTACTGACGAGCAGTTGTTCTGAAATAGACAGGCGCACCATCGTGCATAAACCACATTCGTAGTCGAATAGCCAGTGGAACATATTCAAGTAAAATGGGAAGCTGCTCCTGGAGAAAATTTGTATAGGTTGCACCAGTTAGGCTTAACGGTAGAAAATACGGTCCAATAATATTTTCGCCAATAATTCCGACCCACACGTTTAAGTTGATATCGACCTTCTTGAATTGATGTGGGTTATCTTCGGCCCATAGATTGTTGTTATGGAAATTTGTAATCCCTTGCCTGGAAAAGTTGGATTGGTCAGTAAATATTACGTTTTCTAAAAATTGAGCATTTTGGGTAATAATTTGAAGACTCCATTGACAAAAGTCTACTAGATGGGGAAAATCTCGCGGCAAAAGTTTCTGGACGCATTTCCTGAAAAAGTCCATCAGGTCCTTCGAGCTAATGGTAATGGCAAGTCTGTACTAAAAGCCAGTAAGGACTTTCAAGCCCCTCGCACAACTCTTCGCAATAAACTATCTGGGAAGTGTCCGATTGGATCCCCTCGTCATTGCGGACCAGATTCAATCTTAGCAAAATATTATGAAAAATTGTTGGTAGATTGGCTCGTGAACTGCACAAGAATGGGGTGTCCCATTAATAAAGAAGGACTGCTTCATTCAGTTGGAAAGCTTGTTGATAAATCAAACAGGAAAACTCTATTTGTTGACAACAAGGCTGGTAAAAACATCATTCCCAAACAGGCATTCCATACTCTCAACAAAACACGCTGAGTACGTAAATAAAGCCAGAGGAACTGTTACTGAACACACTGATTCGGAAGTATTGAAGTTCCCTGAAAGAGTGTTCAACATGGATGAGACATGTTTTTTTTTTGGCACCCAAAGGAGGGCTGAGGGACAATCTACACGGCAGCATATCTATAACGAGTCCATAAATTCTGACACGGAGAACATTGCTGATTTGTTTGCAGTTGAAGCAATGGGGCGGTTTGCCCCACCATTATCTCCATACAAGTACGAACGAGTTCCAGCATCATTGGCCTACAATTGGGGTATTGGCAGAACGGAAAATGGATGGTTGACTTCCGAGAAATTTTTCGAATACATCACTAACGTGTTTGTCCCTTTTTTTAAAGGAGAAATATTTTTTTTGCCGATTATACGCTGGCGCTAAGTCGTTTCTGTCGTGAAAATCAACTTATTCTCATCGCGCTTTACCCAATTCCACACATGTTTAACGGTCACTTGATGTGGCGGTGTTTGCTTTCTCAAAAAAGATGTGGCAGAAATCTGTCAGAAAATGGGGTATTGATAACGATGCTATAGAAATTACCGAAGCTTATGTCCCAAAGATTTTGAAAGGTCTTATAGAAGGCCGAGCTATGCCAAAAAATATAGTCTCGGGATTCAGAGCAACCGGTTTACATCCGTTCGATGTAATTAACGTCGATTTTTAAAAAATTATCCTGAGGTGAGTTGAAACCTCGAAGTGAAACAACACCTTCACTACATTGAAGGTCACATTGAACCGGCTATTCTACCACCGTTCAAAGAAGCTAAAGCTGAAAACTATGATTGGGATAGTAATACTGAAGCAACAATGCTATTTGATTTCTGGCTACGAGTATCTAATGAGACTGGGGAATCAAATAAAGAAAATGCTACAAACAGTTTTCATGACACCGCAAACTCCTCAGTAATAGTGCAAAGTCAACCTGAGGTTACGATCAATCAGCAATCAACACCTGGAACGCATAAAGCTATAACTTCCAAGGATGATTTAGATCACTCTAATGTCGATGTCCATCCCTCTAAATCAGTGTAATAATTGTGCCATCCAAAGAGGAATTTAGCATCCATATTTGATGACATTGTACCATGGCCAATCCAAAAACCTACCTCCGGTATGAGAAAAAAAGAATGCACCCCAAGTGTTATTACATCTGACAGATAGGTGCAGTAATATGAACTGAAAAAACAAGAAAAGATGGAAGAGCAAATATTAAAATGTCAGCGAAAGAGAGATAGGGAATTGAAGAAGGAAGAAAAAAACGAAAAACGGCAACTTGATCTTCAAGAAAGAAATAAGTATAAGAGACTAGTTCAGATGAAGAAGAATGGGTCCAAAGTGGAAGTATCATTGACGACATTGAAGACAAAAATCAAAAACAAGAAAGAAATACAGCTCTTTTCTATGGAAGAATTATATATTGGCGACATTTAAATCAGTCGGCAAGAGGGTGTGTTCTACTTACAAATGTGTCAGCAAAATTCTGAAAGTTTTACCTGAGAATGAATATGGAACTCAAGGTTTGAGGAGATTAGACCAGAGTAAAATAGTTTTTAAATGTATGGATAATGATGTGTCTGTTATCAACAAATCTGATATTCTGGGGAAAAAACCAGACCCACAGTCAATTCAAGATGGACAAATATTAGAGAAAGCGTTTCCAACTTCAGGTGATGTATACGAGAAAGAGTTATTTTATTTTGACAGAAAATAAAAAATATCTTCATTTGATAGTGTGAAAGTACATATAATGAAAAATTATAAACAACAAATATACATTTATGAATTAATGTTGCTTCATTTTTGCTTTTGATTCAGAAATAGGAAAAAGTGGTGATAATAATTAGTAGTCTTGTGACCATAAGTAGCAGAAGACGCCATTTTTTTCGTTCTGAGTCAGTGATACTTAGAAGGATAGAGCTTTAATAATAGAATTAGCGATGTTTTCAAGTAAGTGTGGTAATTTTTCTGAAATCTTTTTTTGCAATTTTTCTGTCTATCTAACCAATAAATTGAAAAAATTGCTTAAGGTGGCCTTAACCGGAGTCTCTACCCTCTTTTATTCGAACTATTTATATTTTTCTTTTGGTTTCAGCCATCAGATCGGTAACTGTACAATTTTTCAATAGTTTTCAGTACGTTGATTCTACCATTTGAAAATATGCTACTTGGAACCCCTCCATGATGTCAACAATGTGCACACCCTCATCGAAGACTCAAATAGAATCTTCCGAGAAAACGCCTACGAAGATTCGTCCAGTGTTTTGCTTTCGCGGACTTTGCAATTACCAGAAAAAAAAAGTTGAGAGGTGTCAAGGGACACCCGGATGGAACGAAGTTCTTTTCGATTAATTAGTGAAGGAATTGTGATAATTTTTTTTTTAAGTTATAATAATATTCTTTTTATTATTAACAAATATAATGTAATATAAACTTAATCAGTAGGCTCAATTTTAGTACATACGCATTGATATTGTAATATTAAAATATAATTTGCTTTTAAATTTATTAAAGTTATGACGCGTACACTTGCTAAATACACAATAATGGAGAGATTATAACGCGTATGACTTGGTTAGCACAATAGTAAAGAGAGGTTATAATGCGTACTTGCTAAAAATACATAAGCATTTATTATTGTCTGTATAAAATCTCTACTTACCTAACTCCATCAGCAATATCCGGAACCTGTGCAGAAATACTGTTAGGATTCATTATTGTTATTATTTTTTATTATTTATTATGTACAAAAAACCTGTATACACTCAACAAAAATAATCGTCGCGACACCACACTGTTCAATGCGAGAAATAGAAAGACGAAACGAAAATAACTGGCTTGCTTTCTATGAGAGAGAGAGAGAGAGACAGACAGAGAAACACGCGCACGCCGCACGGCTTACAACTACAGCAAAAAGTGTCGTTACAACTTTTGGTCTTAATTTATTCCGTCTAGCCCCTTTTCGCAACACGCGATAAGGAACTTCGTTCCAAAAAATAGGTTTTCTATAAATCGAATTGTTCCTTTTATTCGAACTATTAAAATTTTTATTTTGGTATTCAGTCAGTTGATCAATAACTGGAAAAATTTTCAAGAGTATCTTATACGTCGATTCTTCCATCTGAGAATATGCTACACTCTCATAGATCACTCAAATAAAATCTTTCGAGAAAACGCCTTCTAAGACGCCTTCAAGCCAATGCTTTCCAGTCTTTAATTTCGACATATATGTAACTTTCTTTCTACTCCCTGTTCATCAATCCAGATAACAGGAAAGTGAAAATCATTCCGGTGTTGGAATGAATCGCAAATGAATTTTTGTTTGAACAAAATCAGATTTAAGTATTGGGAAGATTCTCGATTAATCATGACACAGGTGGTGGGCCTTGGGTTAATTCCCCACAACTTCTGCTATATTTCATTTCACGTTTCTTTCGGAATTATAAGACGAGACACAACAAAGAAATTAGTCATTCAAATATTCGTATATATTTCAAAACATCTCTTTCCATTTGTCTGATTCACCCCAAAGGCTTATTTTAGCGGCATGATTTCATTAGTATAATTTGTATTTGCATCACAGCTTTCATCCTCCGAAAATTAAAGTTCTGCCAGTTCGAGATTGAATTAATCATTTCGTAGGAACTTCATACAGTTAGTTTTATGTATTGCATGATAATAATATCATTTATGTCGATTGTCATGTCATTCATTCATTTATTTAGCTTTACGCCACCCTAACAGCTATATGGTTAACATTCGATTGAAAGGTTGTCAAATTTCGGACATTTAAACAAAACAAAAATATATTTCTATGAATTTAGAAGTTTCGGGGAATTTAGAAAAGAGAGTATTTATATTTAAATAGTCAATATGGGTTTGGCTTCATTTCACGGGTATGGTTTTCAACTAGAATACTTGAAAGATGATAAAAATGACAAACTGTATAGATCATTCATAAGAATGTATTTCACCCCACTTGGAGATATTTTTTTATATAAAAAGGTTAAAAATTAATGAAATTATTCATAACTATCAAATAACGTGGATGAATTTCAATTCGCGCATTGAAATGTAATATAGGAGATAATTTACGTATTTTCAAATTCTTACCTGGAATTCTCAGCCCTTTTTTCTATTACATTTCACACCTCGAACAATGGGCCATGATAACGGTATCGGAGTAGCACTTATAATGAGTCTCTTAGATGCCTGGCAGAAGCATACTTCGTCAAAGGCTTTGCTTAGTTCTAAGAAAATCGCTAGTGATTCTTCACCTGCATCAAGATTATCATACAAAAGATCTACTAATTTTCCGACGGCATTTGTAGTTGAGCGGCCCTTTCAAAATCCAAATTGATTATTATTGAATAGTTTGTGCTTGAGTAAATATGACGTTGTTTTCCGATATATATTTTTCAATTACTTTCGCAAATGGTCTATGATTTTCAACCTTTTTCTTATTGCCTGTTTTGTAAATTGGTTGTATTTTGGAAATTTTCGGGTTTGTCGGAAATGAGCCCTCTTCCATTGAGCTGCTAATTATGAACGATAAAGGTGTAGCGATTGAATGAACGACGCATTTTATTGTATTTGAAGAGATTTCGTCATCACCTACTAAATACGAATTTTTTAGGTTCCTGATGATATTAATGATATCCACGTTTGTGCACGGTATGAAACTGAAGTTTGTGCTCCTGTGAAGTTGTCTGTCTTGAGTTGTTAGCTAATGTGCTAGGTATTGTGTTAAAATATTCGATAAAATGTTCCGATATTATTTGAGTGCTTTCTACAGTGTGATCACCAATTTGAATACTTTTTATGTCATTGTATTTAGTTGAGTTACGGTTCTTAATTAGTTTCCATGCTGTTTTAACTCTGTTATTAGACTTTGTCATTAGTGAGGTGTTGTGCATTTTTTGGCTGCGTTTAATAAATGCCTATAAAGTTTTTTGTATTTTCTATAGTATTCTTTCATGTATTCATTACCTAAGTACTACCGGTAATAAATTGATAGCAGTGGCGTATCTAGGAATTCTGCCTGGAGGGGGGGGGGTTATTATATAAACAAGTTATATACCTCTACTTATAGGTACAAAAAACATAAGTATTTTTTTTTTCATTCAAATTCAAACAAAAATACAAAATGTAATAAAATAAAAATATATATACATATGCTTATATGTAGGTACAAAACAAAGATTTCTTTGCTAAAATAAGAATAAAAATCACAAAATGAAATCCAGTATCCTGTGTTTCTCATTCGCAAACCTTTCAATAACATTTAAAACATTTATTTGCACATCTCTATCAACATGAAGTGACCTTAGCCAACCAACCACTCATGTTGCATCGTTGATCGCAGCCAAGTTTTCCATCGCTTCAACGAAGAAAAACTTCGTTCAGGTGATGCCCCACTAGCATTATATTCAGAATATGAAGACACTTTTTTATCAAGGGGAATATGTTAGCGTCACAAGATTTAAAAAAAAAAAAAAATTAAAAATTCAAATGAATGATAGTATCAGCTGAACACCTCAGACAGCACGGAATATTCCTAGAATATTCTCTGAATATCCGAAAAGAGAAGAGTATATTCCGAATATACATGGAATATTCCTAGAATATTCACATGCCTCTAGCATATTCCAGGAATATTCCAATATACATATTCCTGGAATATTCTCGTGAGAATGTACCACGAATATTCTCGTGAGAATATTCCTGTATGAATTTTCATAGAATATTCCTGTGTGAATATTCATGGAATAATCATGTATGAATATTCATGGAATAATCAAAATTGAATATTCTGTATTGTATATTCAAGGAATATTCTCCCTTATTTCTATAGACTGAACCACAAAAACCATTTTGGAGTTCAAAATATGGGAAAAGTATGGGAAAAAGTGCGAATAAATGTATTTGATTTGCAAACAGAGTTTTTGTTCAGACAAGCTGACAAAAATACACTTCTGTACTGACCAAATTATAATTGGTCGGAAAATATCGAGGTGCACTTTCCCGACCAATCAAAACCATTCCGCGCGCGTCAGCGTCTGTCGTTCATCCGGTAGTCGTAGCTTAACCGGATGGCAGAGCTGTAAAGTTTAATGCATTTTAAATTGACATTTGACTTCCTTTGTTCTTTTTATTAGTATGGGTTACTTTTGCATATTTGTATGTGAAACTACTGTGTTTGGAATTGTTTAACAAATATTCTTAATAATCACCACAGTGTGGTAAGTCCACTTTTATGTTACCATTCATTTCATTCCATAAAAATTTCATTTGTATATCACTGATCATTTCATTTTCAAGGCGTTTTCTACAAAATGCCTGAAAGAAAAAGAAGCAGTGTTTGGTATAAGGAAGTACACCAGGAAACTGAAAATATTCTTAATGCAATTTTTACACAAACTCCGTCACAGCATGCGAAAGGACAGTTGAGTAATCGAGTTGAAACTGTTAGTGATAGAATGGATTCAAGTTTTTCTGGTTCAGATTGCAGTAGTTCGATCTTGCAGTTCTTGTTTTTCAGAGATATCCCCGTAGTAACAGAGGAGACGAGTTGATAAAATTTGTGTTATTATTATTATAACTATATAGAAATAGACTTGTTCAAATTCATGTTGTTTCATTTCATTGTAGGGAAGGGGTGCGCAGTCTGCGGAAATCAAATGTTTTTTTTTTCTGAGTGCAACCTGCAATTCCAATCCACAAATACTCTGAGGAAAATAATGATGTATTGCACTACTACATAATTTTTGAAATGAAGTTTTGTTTCTTGGCGAATGTAAGCAAATACAGGCATAATTGTAGAAGCTCATATTATTGATGTAAAATTGCCATTCAAGATTTTATATTTGAGCATACTCATGTGGGGAAACAGTTGTATTTTCCTTTATTTTCTTAATTTCTGAAATTTCAGGGAATGGTTATTTTGTTCTGAAAACCCTTTAGGATATTTAGGGAATATTACTATCATATTCCTGAATTACCCTGAATATTCTCGGAATATTCATAGAATATGTTCATGGATTATTCTACGATTATCCTCTCTGGAATATTCATGGAATATTGTAGGTATACTCTGGATATACAAGGAATATTCCCAGAGGATATTCCAGGAGTATTCTTTGTAGAATATTCATGGAATATTCTTGGAATATTCTGGATATTCCGGGAATATTCCTCATGGAATATTCAAGGAATAATGTAATTCCGTTGGAAAGTATTGTTTCCATTGAATTTTGATGATGGGAGGCTATTGTTAATCAAGTAATTTTTTTGGAGACGCCGATTTTATTTAAACCCGAATAGTTGTTCACAGATTGACTCCATATTTTTTTTGCTTTCTGGAGCACATTTTACATGTGTACTTAATAATATCACGCTATAAAATTATTTTGTTAATTATGAATTTCTATAGTTAAAAATATATGAGAAATTGAGTAAATGTTGTCACCATTTTTTAATTGATATTTCACATGATTATCAGTTTTATGACAGGCAAAGGCATTTTACAATGTTTAAAAAAATACGCAGTTTGTTCATGAAATATTTATAATCAAATGGATAAGTTGCATATTTTTCAAAAATTATTTTTTTATAATGTTGCCAAAAATTTATTATGATTAAAAAAAATAAAAATCCCTAATTTTTTTAGTGTATTTTTTTTATTATTTAAGTAATTTATCAATAGTTTTTTCTTTAAAATAATTAATTGGTTATTCTCTGTTTAATAAGATTTTTTTTATTAATAATTTGATTGTTTATTTACTCAACAATTGGTTCTAAACAAACTTCGACATTTTATATTTTTTATAATCATAATAAACTCTTAACAACCTAATGCCAAAAATAATTTTTGAAAAATATTCAATTTATCCATTTGTTTATAAATATTTTATAAACATATGGCGTATTTTTTAAACGTTGGAAAATGCCTTCATTAGACATAAAACTGATAATAATGTGAAATATCAATAAAAAAATTGACAATATTCACTCGATTTCTCATATTTTGTTAACTTTAGAAATGTATAATCAACATAACAATCAACTTTTAAACAATTATATAGCGTGATATTATCAAGTACACATTTAAAATGTGCTCAAGGCAGGACACAAATTATGGAGTCGTACTGTAAATAATTTGGTTTTTAATAAAATCGGCGGTTCCAAAAATACTTCTAAATTAACAATTCAATTGAGAATGTTTCCCTTCTCAATAACCTCACATTATCAAAATGCAATGAAAATTTTTTCTTCTAACGAAATTACATTATTTCAAGTGTTTGAATGATACAATATTATTATTATTTTAATTCATATTTAATAGTATAAAAAATATTTTATGTGCGTTGCTCTCTGGAGAGGTGCTGTACTCCTGCATTAACGTCCACGCGGAGCCCTATATTCAACGTTGAATTAAAATTATGAATAATTAGGATAGAATTCCGAGAGTTGGAACTTTTTCATGGAAAATTTCCTCCTTTTCAAGAAATTGGTTTTAATTTTCTCTATCATCGATAGTTTTTGAGCTATTACCAAAAAACTAAGGCTGTTTAATTTTTTTATTAAAAAAAAAAAAAAAAATTAAGCGGAAAAACTCGAAAAATACATCTTCCTCAGCATGACATCCCGAATCGAATGAGCCATCGCTCATATTTTTAGTAGTCTTGGAACGATTTTTAGTAGACTTGGAACGATTTTTCGCAGTAAACTCACTTTTCGACTAGACTAATGAGAACATGCCTAGCGACAATAGCGGCCACGATGTTTTAGATTTGAGTAGGGATGTGGTGGCCATTCCATCAATTCAAACATTTTGCAAATTATAGGGGGGGTGACCCCCCGTTGAATACGCGCTTGATTGATAGATATTTTTCATATTTTTACTTGACACCAGCAGTCCTTTTGTTATTCCAGGTTTTTCATCTGTTTTCAGTATTTATTTTTTTATTTTACCCAATTGGAGAATTTTATATCCGCGGCAAGCTTTTGAATCTGCTACTCACAGAATAACCTAGGTCAAACAAATGAAGGAATTATTTTTCCTTTTTAGTGCATTTGTATAAGAGCTTTTCTTAAAAAATATTTTTTTATCTTTTTTATTCAATTTTTAGTCATCCATGAATGCTGACAAAAATTGATGATCTCCGACCCCAAAAACTCCCCACACACTAAGTTTTAATGGAATCGAGCTATAATCACAGAATTCGTGGATTTTTTTGAAAAAATCTTGATCTCGCTCCCCAGAAACCCACATACCAATTTTTATTGTAATGGAGTCATCTTGTATTTATGAATTTCCGCAAAAAAAACACAATCTCTGTCCCAGAAAACCCCCACATACCAATTTTGAATAGAATCGAACCATCATCACAAAACTGGTCCGCCATATTGGAGCCGACATTTTGTTTTTTCTCTAGCAAGAATTCCATAATGCATTGTCACCGGAATTATGAACACCCGCCAAATTTCAGCTCAATCGAACAACGGGAAGTGGGTCAAATTTAACTTGTAAGATTTTATTACTAACAGACAGACATCGGGACAGGTGAAACTAAATTAAAGCTTGTGAAACCTCGTGGTAGTGTGAGAATGAGTTGACTTTGAATTTACAAAATCATAATTATGTAATGAATAGCTACAAATGATTCCTTGAAATGAGAAAAACGAGGAGTTGGACGATATTTTGGAAGAATGTTCACGTTTCAGCCACTGTAATTCGTTACACATCAGACTTACACAATGTGTTTGTACAAAAAATATAGGGAATTCAGTTGTCTTCATTTTTGTCGTAGTATCAACCATTGAGAAAATATTTTGAATTAAGATGGCGGACAAGCACGTATCAGAATTTTTTGTCGGGGGGAGGTCCAGGTCCAGGCAAATGATTGAAGGATCGCGTAAACGAACACGTGAAAGTTTCTCGAAAACAAAGCAAACAAATTTTCTCCAATTGCTTAATAATTCACAAATTCGGCTCCGGCGGTAGGGTGTCGGGAATCATACGCCACACAGTGGAGTATTTGAGGCGAAAATCTGGCCAAAAGTGTTAAAGTTAAAACTTGCTCAACAATTGTAAAACGTGCATATCATACTGACTAACTGGTGCGTGGATCACATCATTTCCAGGAGCCTAAGTCCCACACAGCACATGTACGTACAATGGAAGAACAATGGACGTTGAATATGGAAGTTCAAGACATCCACTGGATGTCCAGAAATAGTCCAATGTACATTCGATGGACGGCCAGGACACCACTTTGGACATACAATTAAAGTCCAGATAAAGTCCAATGGATGTATATTGTGCGTATTTTGGGCATCCATTGTATGTCCATATTTGGTAAAATGGATGTCCAGAACATATCCAAATAACAACCACTGTGGTTGTCCAATGTGCATTGTGCATTGTATGTGCATTGTATTGTATTGTATGTGCATTGTATATCAAAAATGAATCCAGAGGATACAAGGTATCTTGCAAATAATGGGCAATACTTTGGAAACATATTGTAAAGGTAAAACTAACACAGGCTCTCATACATACATTGTTCTTGTAGTGTGCCACCTTTGGACATCATTTCTACTCGAATAGAGAATTACAAAGAAGTTATCACAAAAATCTCGGTGATATAATATTCGAAAGGGAGGTGTTATTTTTTCACCTAATTTTTCGTAAAATCGATAATTTTGGAAATATACATTTTCAAATTCAAAATTAAAATTTATATTCCAAAAACTAACACATTCACAAGAAAATGGTAACAGAAGTTGTTTATCTTGAACCTATCAAACTTATGAACAATTTTCTCTATACAATTCCATGAATAGATTTTAATGAAATTTGTCTTCTCACATATTTCAAATCCAACTAAAAATTTATACAGCCAAAATTGAGCTACTAGAACTCTCTAGTTTCATTCCTTTATCTCCTTGCACATATCCAAATTGACGACACTTTCATAAACTAATTGTTTACACATCAACCATCAGAGAAATTCATCAAATAACAACATGAATGTAAGTAGATACTCTTAAAATATGTATAATAAAACAAAAGAATAACAACACTGGTCAAAAGTATAAATAAATAAAAATATTCTAAGAACGATTCCTTTCCTTTCATTTGCTCTCCTTAACTATTTCATATTTGCCTCCTCTATTTATTTTTGTATGTATATATTCAATAATAATCAACAATATATCTTTTGGTGAAAGATAAGTGCCATGTGAAGTGGAATGAATAGAAAAATCGAATTAAACGGTTTTCTTCACATAAAGGTTTCAATATAAAATTGAACCAGAAAATGGTAGATCTCAGGTGAAAAACAACTACTTTTCTGGCAAATACCACGCAGAACGTTGAATGATATTCACCTGAAAATCCATGCATACTTCCATATAATATCAATGGACATTGAATGCAAATGTTTCTTTCTGATAAGCTCGATTATGTTTAATTTATGTCGTGTTCACCTAACAATCCGCATACCGGTTTCAGGCTTCTTGGCCCTCATCAGTACGGAGTAGTCAACCAGCCAAAGGTCCAAAGAACTCTGGCTGAAGTGAGACACAACGTAAACAAACCATCATCGAGCTTGTAACACCTATAGGTACGCCGGAAAAGATAAACTTTAACTGGCGGTACCTAGTGACAGAAAGAAACACTGCGAAAATCTCCCACCTCGATAGGTTTCTAAATAAAAGATTCCTTCTCAGTAGGAGTGGCAAGCCCGTCTAGCATATAGTGAAAGATAAGTGCCATGTGAAGTGGAATGAATAGAAAAATCGAATTAAACGGTTTTCTTCAACTAAAGGTTTCAATATAAAATTGAACCAGAAAATGGTAGATCTCAGGTGAAAAACAACTACTTTCCTGGCAAATACCACGCAGAACGTTGAATGATATTCACCTGAAAATCCATGCATACTTCCATATAATATCAATGGACATTGAATGCAAATGTTTCTTTCTGATAAGCTCGATTATGTTTAATTTATGTCGTGTTCACCTAACAATCCGCATACCGGTTTCAGGCTTCTTGGCCCTCATCAGTACGGTAACTTACTAAAGTGAAGTTATAAGTTGGGATGAACACCTTTTCATTAAATCATATGTGCTCCCTTCTCCTGTTTTTGACATCAAATTTGACTGAAAAATGAATAATCAACATAAAGGAATAAAACTTTGCTTCAAAGAGTACGTACAGGAAAGATTGGCCAAGTTTGAGTTTGAGTTTGTATATATATATATATATATATATATATATATATATATATATATATATATATATATATATATATATATATATATATATATATATATATATATATCATTACTCAAAATTATACACCTTTATTTATTTCACTATTGACAGGACATACTTGAGAGGGATTCAATTCTGTTTTTATTGTAGGTTTGAAAGGAGGTAATTTGCCATTTGCTTCAGTATTGACGGGAGACACATGAGAGGAACTCCTTTTTTCATTGTAGGCTCAAATGGGGGAGGTAGAGGTAATTTTCATTTGCCTCATCGGCCTCATTTTCTTCTGAAGAAAATCATCATCATACAGATCACTGCTGTATTCAGCCACTTTTGTTTTATTTCTTGCTTCCAAGATATCTGTAAATAGGTTGCATTTCTGTTGAAACCTGCAGAACACTCATTTTCATCTGGATTAGATTCACCACCATGCATCAGTCGCACTATCTTATAATATTTATTCGAAAGTTTTCTAGAACCCATATCAATCAGTGATGAAAAGTATTCTTATTCATTACCATCGATGAACGAACTAAACGGAGGCATAAATGGAGAGCAAATATGTGGAAGCATTAACCTCACATTTCTCAATAAAACTAAAGGCACGTTCCACTAAACGTTCGTGGCGCTCGCAACGACCCAAAAAATTGCCCGCGAATTTCAAAAATATTTTATAGACGGCAAGAAAAAATAGCAACCGGAAAAATAACGTTTTCCGATCCCGAAAAGAATACAGTGGTTAAAGTATTGTTGAATTTGGAAGATGCGTCACGTACCCATAATGATAGGCAATTAATACGTGACAATTTATTTGTTCATATATCGTTTAATATAAAAGAAATTAATGATTGTATTTGAATGGGACGTATATTGGATGTTAATTGTTGAATATACAATGAATATCCAGAAATGTACATAAACTGGCCCAATAAAATATTCCATCACGGTTGAAATTTTTGATTGAAGATACTTATGAATTTCAGTTTCATTTGAAATAAAAATAAGATTCTTAGGGATCAAATTGAAATTCATATTGATGGACGAACGTTTCAAACATCCAATGGACGGCCATGTTCACACGTACAATGAACATCCATTCAATGTCCATGGACGTTTGGACTTGAGATGGACTTAAAATGTACGTCCAATGGATGTCGTGTGTTCTATGGGGTTACATCCAGGAGCTCCTAGCTTCAGTTGAAAAACAGGTTTCTTCGCAAGTGGATGCTATTTGTTTACGTTTCAGCACTATATTTTCACTGGCACACGTGTTTTGTTTTTCAACTTCTGAAGATGGAAAAAAAATTGAAGTAAAGATATCAGTTCTTACATCTCCGCAAAGAACATTTTGTATATTTTAAGTATTGTTCATTTGATTTTGGTAGGAAAACCCCCATTTCACTTGCATTCAATAGAGCTGTTTCAATGAACTTCAAGTAGATAAAATCATCATATTAGAAATGTATTTTTTCTCCGATAGCAATAAAATAGTATATAACATAACAAGAGTTGTAAGAAGCATATTACGCACGACTAGAAAAAGTTATGCGCTAGTGCCTAATTGTCTTGCAACTTGAGTTGTGTACTATACTTTTTCTACGACCGCATTCATTCCCATAAAAAATTTGGATTCCATTAAGTGAAAATATGTTTAATCAATCAATTAAATTACTTCAAAGATAATTAAACTATAATGAGTTACTATATTACTTAGTATAGTTTACTTTTTATTGTAAATAATTATTAATTTTAACTGTGCAGTTATTAAAAATAAGAGAGGGCGGGTTGGTTTTCTGATTTTTTGTATTATCAAAAATAATACCATTGTTTTCTCTTATTGTAGCAGTATTATTAATGACACATGTAATTTTTGATGAGTTGGCAGTCATGTTTTTCATAGAATTATCTACATAGCTCTCGGCCACTGCTGAAAATGAATTGATTTTGTGTTTCAGCTTCCAGTCCATGAATTTTTGATAAACTATTTCGTATATTTCACGAGATTTTGCTGGTAACAAATTATGCGAAGCATTTTTGGCTTTTTCCACTATATCGGGTGGTGTACACATTTCATCTTCGCTACTACTGGACATTTTCCACAACAATTTTTATTTGTTATTAGGGATTTATCTTCAAATGATCTTGGTAAATCCAAAAACTGGTAACAAATCGCGAAACAATTAAAAAACGTCAAAATGTTATCGGCGACGCGGCCTGTTATTCGTTTCCATGGCAACTACTGAAGGCAGAGCAGGATTAAGAGGGGGGCAAACGGGGCTGCAGCTCCGGGGCCTCCACAAGAGAGGGGCCTCCACAATATAAATTTTTAGGTAAAATTTCCTAACAAATACCGAAGGACATGCAAAATTATATATAAAAAATTTGACAACGAAAGAGCAGTTCTCCCACTTTTTCCACTCATTTTTCGTTCTAAACATTCAAAAACATGTTTCGTATTCTTGTCAAAATCCATGGTTAATATTAATCTTCGATCTGATGAATCATGTGTATATGCGAGAAACAATCACCAAGTAAAACATCATACTATTATACAAAATATTATATCGTATCGGAATTAGCTGTAAAAACAAGAACAATTGAATTAAAAAAAAAATATACATTTTTTTTAATTAAATTAAAGATTTTCTGTCGATGTATTCTTCGAATGACACAAGCGATCTAGATACACAATGAAATTCAATAATCATAAGCAAAAGAAAATAATATTTCAATTTATGAATATGATTGCATTAAATTATTTATAAGGTGCGCATTCCATAATAGAACAAAAGTTCAAATTATGTTGACTATTTTTCTGCCGATTCTACAAACACTTTGCCCGTCTAAACCTGTTTTTTATATTTATTGGCGTTGACAAGTGTCCGCTGAGAGGCGCGCTTGTAACGGAGATATCCCCGAAATCTGAAAGTGTGAGTCTAAGAGAAGGATGACATTCCGCAACAAATGTAAATCCTTCTGAAAAGGACTATGTATCTATCTATCTAAGATGTTCTACTATCAAATTCTTGAAAACCAAAATTTCAGAGCTACATTCTCAAACATTGAAATTACAGTGATTATTTTTTGACATTGCTAGAAACCAATGAAAACGTTCAATTCAAATAATTCATATACGTTTTGGCCAATCAATAGTGGGAATATTCTACCTAGAAAATTGTCGCGGGAATAATTTGAGGTATTTCATTTTTATTGTCTGACAACCTATATTTTTAATTTGACGTCTGTCATCAATTCGCATGAAAAGTGTGAAATGAATCAAAACCGGTTCAGTACATTATATAATTTTGCAAGGAAATGTGTTTATGATCGTAACATCAAAAAATAATCTAAAGAATACCACACGAGAGTTCGATATAGTAGAAAATAATTATCTGGATTTATTTCTCAAACTTGTGGGCAATACCCACTCGAGCCAGTTGGTCTCTCTTGTCTATTGCCTGGCAACAAGTTTTCGAAAATCTGTTGAATTATTTTCACTCTCTTGTGATATTACAACTGAGAATGTGATGATGTCAAATTGCAATGGAAAGCGCTCATTTTCCAAAATGAAAAAAATAGGCGATTTACGATGAGACAAAGCCGCCTACCAAAGTTATCGCTTCTTAGCATTGAGAATGATTTTCTCCGGATGCTGGATTTGACCGAAATCATCAATGATTTTTCGTCGCAAAAAGCTCGCAAGAATCCCTTTTTTTACGCTGTAATTTAATTTATTTCTTGTATTTTATTATAGCTACATATGCTCGTGTCAAAATAATTTGATTTGTTCCGCAATAATTAAAAAAAAAAACTTGTTTGAAAAATAATTAGGGGCGTCCACTCCTTTGTTGCCCCAGGGCCTCCACACCTTTTAATCCGGCCCTGACTGAAGGCTCTATCTTATTGGTTATACGTCATGCGATTTACTTTACAGATGCTACCGTATTGGTTGTTGATCGTGCTCTCTGTTTACGGTAAAGTTTAATCGTACAGTTTTATGTCGCACAGTTCTTAAATAGATAGTTACATAGTTGGCAAGTTGTAAAAATTTCGTCATTTTCTGTAGGGGGAGTAGAAAAATACATTTTCAACGCAAAATTTCATATCTTTGAATTCTGATAATTTCCGTAATGTCGAAGGAATATATATTTTCAGTTTTATAAAGACTATTGAAATATGATACATGTAAAAATTGAATTCGGAAAGTCGTTATTTTCATTTTCATATACACAATGTTTCCTAGAATTGGTCCACTCGTGAACACAATGCCGAATTAAACTTACTCCACTGCAATAGCATGTCAAAAAAAACTTTAACCTCATATTTGTGTGAAGAATTCATATATCAAAAGTTTATGGTCTCGAAGCGTATGATAAAAATTTGTTTTTTTTATATGAATATTAAAATAGTTTTACATGTTTTCAATGACCAAATAAAATCAAGCATTGCACTAGTTTCAATATAGAACTGGCCACTTCTTTTTTTGGAGTTTGATTACCTTCTTTCATTTCCAACAAAGTATAGTCATAGAGAATTCAAAAATTATTTTTCTACACTTCCTTATCGATGTTTCAAAATTATTGCTGAAAATGTACATGATAGTCTGTATCCCGATATCTATGAAACTATATAGTTCAATAAGAAGGCAAAAAACGAAGAGTGTCCTGAATGATTAAATGCAAAACTGATGTTTCATTTGATGGTAAGGTGAGCCTATTGAGAGCCCTAAGGCGAGCTCTTGCAAATGCAGAAAGTTCAACAAAAATTGGCTCTGACTCAAGCATTAAAGAAAAAAAGAAATCATTAAAAAACCTTTTTAAAGACATGCTTTCATTCGAATGCCCTAAAAAGTAAGAAATAATTGCTTTGGATGTGTGAATTTTTCAGTTTGAATACAAAAGCGACAAGCTTTTGAATCTGTAACGAAATAACCTACGTCATCAAAGCAATTATTTTTTACTTTTTAGGGTATTTGAATAAAAGCTTGTCTTTAAAAAGGTTTTTTATTAATTATTTTATTTTGTGCTTTTTGGTTAGTACGCCTTAACCTATGCATTTTTTGGTGCAGCATCGTTATTATGAGGGCTTTTTCCTGTAAGTTTTGAGCCATCTAGTTCTTCAAAGAGGAGACCATCTAAAGATCAACTCGTCCGCCTACCTGGAGCTGCCATCTTCAATTTATGCATTTTGACAAAAAATCAATAATCTTCGACTAAATTAATAATATCCGATCCCAAACACCCCGACATATCAATTTTTAATAAAAACGGCCCATAATCACAAAACTCGTCCCCCATCTTGATTTTATGAATTTGGACAATGAATTTATAACGTCCGACCCCGAAAACCTAATATCAATTTTGAATAGAACCAGACCATAATTACAAAACTCGTTCACCACCTTGGAGCCGCCATCCTGAATTAATGAATTTTAACAAAAAATTAATAATCTCCGACCCCGAAAACTTCCACATACCAATTTTGAATAGAATCGCACGGTAATCACAGAGTTCCTCTACCATTTTGATTTTATGAATTTTGACAAAAAATTCACATACCAATTTTGAATCGAACCATAAACACAAATCTCGTCCGTCATCTTGTTTTTTCTGAAAAAAAAAATAATGCATTGTCACCAGAATTCTGAACACCTGCCAAATTTCACGTTAATCGGACAACTAAAAGTGGGTCAAAATTCAGTTGCAAGATTTGGACTAATCATTCAAATGTGAAGTTAAAAAATGTTCTAAACTAATACACAAAATTCATTGTATTGAGTAATAGTATGTTCTTCAACAAGCGTATAATAATAGCTATTTTTCTCGAGGATAAACATTTCGAAACGAGCCGTAGGAGAGTTTCGGAATTATCCGAGGGAATAGCAGCTATCATTATACTCGAGTAGAAGACTATACTTTCTCTACGACTATACGATAGTCAGAGTTTCAATGCAATCTAAAAATTATTTATGAATATAGTAGATACTTCATTCATCCATTTTGAATTTCGGATCTATTTGATGGAATGATATATCTTCCACAACGATAAAGACTAATATTTCTCAGAGAGTTTTGTAAAATAAGCGAAGACATTTTCCGAGAATGAATGTGCCTAGTTCAAGTTTCTCAAATCCAAGAACTCTGCGTTTGCCTTCGAATATTGCTTTTTTTATTTTTCCGGCAATAAGTTCAGAGTTGGTGTTTTCGCCGTTTCCAATAAATGCGGTGGTGTACAGATCTTATTATTCTCACTATCACTGCCCGCCAATCACAAAATACACAGCCTTTCACCTCACCAGCTACTTCTAAATTAAATTAGTTTCCGTATGAACAACAATACTGCATCATACTATGTTCTTTGCACAATTTCTCTTGATGCACAAGCAGGGGTTACAACACCTAGGTGCATTCGGAAAATTGTGTTTGTAAATGTAATATTGTTAATTGTTACTGAAACCTGTAATTGTAACTGAAATGTGATTTTTAATATTTTGATCGTGACAGATCAAAGTTAAAACTAAGAAGACAGTCAATCTGATATTCGTGGAAGTCAAGCCGTGACACGTCGAATGAACGCCTTCTTGAGAAATTTGTTTGGTAGATTTGCTGTTCCGTCATTAATCTAAACCTCTCAGTTCCCGTGGATCCTGAAAATTATGATTCTATGATTGGTCGAGTGCCGTTGAATAATGAATAAGGATCCACGGTGCCTTGTAATCATCTTCATTCATCAATTAATAACCAATATGTAATCAATGTAGAATACGATAGTCGTATAGAGAAAATAAAATAAACAATTGATGATCACAAACTTTATTGAATAATCGTAAGAAATAAGAAAAATAAACTCTGTAAAATTTGACGACAGGTAGTAAATCATCTTGAACAGTTTTCAAACAAAGGCAAACCAAATTGTAAGGACTCGATTTCCATTAATGCCCTGAAGAGTAAAAACTAATTGCTTTGAATGTGTGACGTAGCTTTTTTCATGAGTTACAGATTCAAGAGCTGGTCGCGCAAAGTTTTTAGTTCTAATACAAAAGCGACAAACTTAGGAATCTGTAACTTACAAAATAACCTACGTCACACATCCAAAGCAATTATTTTTCACTTTTCAGTGCATGTGAATAAAAGCTTGTCATCAAAAAGGATTTTTATTAAGAAATAACAAAAATAAACTCTGAAAAATTTGACGACAGGTACTAAATCATCTTGAACAGTTTTCAAAAAAAGGCAAAGAACTCGATTTACATAACAAAATTTCAACTTCTTGAAAGCTAATGAATTCATTACAATGCAGAATTATTAGGCAAAACGAAATATGACACATTAGTTTGAAAACTGAAAACAACATCTGGATGAACAGTTCTAGTGATAAATCCAAGTATATTTGGGGTTAATAGGTCTGCATTTCCTTCGTTTTCTCTGATATGGAAGTACCTCAGACAATAGAGGGGAATATCACTGCACTTATGAAATAAAAATAAAATGCAAATGAAAAAACTTAAACAGCTCAATTTGAAATAAAATTGTTTGCAATTCAACAAATTATTTATCTGATCTGTACTGGAAATATCTCAGAAAATGGAGAGGAATATCACTCATGCACTTATAAAATAAAAATGAAAATTAAAACAAAAAACTTAACAGCTTAACATGAAATAAAATTGTTCGAAATTCAACAAATAAATGTGAAAAACTCAATAAACTTATATTATAATAAATTAATAGGTATGGAATCAACATCATATCAGTCTATGGTTGTGTCTGGCTCAGTCCAAAGTTGCAAGAATCTGGAAAAAGAAAAATAGAAATATGGCAATATTTAACTATATAACAAAAATGTGCCTGAAAAGCTTCAGTCGTTTTCCGAATCTGTCAAATATGATACTTTATCACAAGTATAAAATAAATGCAATATATATTATAACTATATGGGTGAAGCGGATATATAATCCAATTGTATAACAAAAATGGAAACAATTTTTTTTTTACATAAAATTCAATTCCACTTTTGAGAACTACTGATTGTCTCACGTTTAATGCGATTCAGCAGCACCAAAACTTCCAATTCCTCAGCACATGTCTTCCCATATATGGCACAACGAATTATTTTGAGGGATTTGTTGCCATGTATCAAATATAATTAGAATTAGAAGAAGATTCGAAGAATTAGAGACTTCTGTTAACATTACTCACTACTAAAATATATTTTGTAGACTAATGCGATTACGTGTGTTCAATGGCACTGTAGTAACTGCTGATATGTTTTCAACCTTGAATTTGTAGCCTGCTTTGGAAGTGTTTTTTACGAATATATTTATATTTCAGCAATAAACGTTATGGAGAAGTTTGTTTATTATCAAGTGGTGTACAAAAGATATAAAGCAGGTTGTTTTTTTTTATATCATTCATTGTAGAGAATTAGGTGTTTGCCATAAAAGGCACAGCATGCACAGCAAGCTTTTCCTGACTGATGATAGGCACCCGAAGAATGATTTTTACAAGCTTTTATTTAGTTTCACCTGTCCCGGTGTCTGTCTCTCTGTCTGTCTGTCTGTAATCAAATCTTGCAAGTTAAATTTGGCCCACTTCTAACCTTCCGATTGATTTGAAATTTGGTATGTACATAATTCCGGTTACAATGCATTATGAAATTTTTGTTGGGAAAAAAACAGAATGCAGGCTCCAATATGGCGGACAACTTTTGTGATTATGGTCCGAATCTATTCAAAATTGGTATTTCGGGGTTTTTGCCCAGACAGCACGGAATATTCCTAGAATATTCTCCAAATATCCGAAAAGAGAAGAGTATATTCCGAATATACATGGAATATTCCTAGAATATTCACATGCCTCTAGCATATTCCAGTGATATAAGACGTACAGGGTGTTCTTATTGAAAGACCACACCTGTCCACCTTTTGTTATAACATACTGAGTGTTATCAGTCTATTGACCAATAACGGAACAATTTCCCAGAGCGGCTTGAGATCTTGTTTCTCCCAGTATGTAATGAAGCGAGGGAACTTAATTTGACAGTACAAAGACCAATCTCAGATCGTTTCGAAAGAATAATACAATTAAGACTTGTAATAATATATATATATGTATTTTCTAAAATATAAAAACAACTATTGATACACCTGGTATAATTTACTGAGAAAATGTATAGAAAGTCAAAATGAGATTGAATAAACAATAATTTAAAATGAGAAACAATATGAGTTGACAATTAAAATAACTGTTCTTCAGTTATTTTAAACAATTGATAATAATTTTACTTTTGTTGAATCAATAATTTCTTTTACTAGGAAATCAATAATGGAATATTTTCTTATAACACTATACATATATACCTTGCCAAATAAACAGTTTGATTTCTTACCGTCCACTGAAGTGATGCACAATATTTAAATCAAGACTTAATTATTCCGTTTTATTTCCGAATAATATTACGCGTTCACTTGTTGCAATATGATTATTTAGCTTCTTGATAAATATTAATTCCTTTTATTTAGTTATTACTGAGATGAATTCGGATGAATTACACTTTCACAATGATTCTGCATATGGTTGATTAATTTGCTACTTCAGATAAACTCTACGGAGTCTACGCTTATTTCGCGTAGGAAGATGAGACTTCATCTTCGCTAATTGAAATTAAACTTTACTTTTATTTGCTTCATAATGAAGCTGAATTTGCTATGTACTGACTGACTAGATCGACGACTGGATTCTGAATGAAGAACGAGCAGAGAATGAGAGTTCTAGTATGGAGAATCTTATATATATAGCGTTGATATTCAAACGGTGCCGCCCGCACTCAATCAAATATATTTAATGAGTCGGCAAGTTGCCTCGTTTGAGTTGACACGCCGCCATGATATATCACCAAACCTATTATTGCTTCTAAGAGACCGCGGTCATTCATCTGTCCCGGCGTACTATTAGTTATGAAGGTCTGAACATAGGATTGGAATTTAGATTGAGGTGCCGACACAATTAATAGAGGAAGTATTCGACTTTATGAGTTGTCATATAAATTTTACTATTAATGCGACCGTTTTTTATTTCGAACGAAAATTGATTTATTTTATTGGCATTCTTCAGTTTCAGTTTACATATGGCTATATTTAAAATACTTGATAAGGAGTGCTCACAACACACCTCCTTTTCCCCATTTAAAAGGTATTAATTCTAATTGATACCTTTTTCATGACCCTAATATCTTGGGTAGATGAGTGGTATTGGATCTCAACTTGGTTATGGCTCTGACAATTGTTTTAGCATACCATGAGCAAACTAAATAAATTCTTACTGATAATACCTATGATAACATATGACCTTTACCTTATTCAATCATGCACTTAATATTACATACATGGTCAACAATATCCCTACTTATATAATTACTATTCTAACATACTAATTTTAACATGCAATTCTTTATATAATTCTCAATAAAGATCCCTTCAAGTCAGTGTCTTCGGAGACGACGCTGGCTTCGAATTGGAACACCACCCTGTAGATATGACCTGTCATCACCTGCTGTGATAGAGACTGTCTGTGGTCTGGCGAAATCAGGTTGAAATTCTCCAGCTACCTTATGTCTGCTCTTCGACTAGGGATGATGTAAACATCATCTGTGAACCATATGACTTAGTTCCACTCAGTCTGCAGTGAAGTAAACGGCCTTGTCCTCAGTTTTTCGAGCCACCCTTCGTGTAGTGAACGTGTTTGACGGTAACTATCGACTTCTCTCTATGATGCAAAATGTCACCTGACATTTGTTTAAAAGTTCCAGTGAGTGGCCGTTTCTAAGGTTCTTCCGTGTTAAAGTGATGGTTCAACTTTCTATTTAGTTGGATAATTTGTGCACCCTTGCACACTTGCGATGAGGCTTCCTGGGGGGGGTCCCTCAACTCTGCACTCTGACTATGGGCTTGAATATCCATCCATCCTTGGGTATTGTGAACTTACTTGGATTAAAAGTTCAAACTCTCCATTGCGGTACGATGCTCAGTAAATAACTATTTGGTGAGAAGCTGATAATCATTAATTTGAACTCAGATATAGTTCAAAAAAAACATATTACATTATCCGTAATTGTTAACGATAATTTTAAAATGTTCTTTATCATCACCGATATTTTTCGCACATGTTTACGTCTAATTAATGTTATTTCACTTAGTCATTATCAAAGTAACACTTTTAATTACATGCTAAAATCTCTTCTCGGTAGAGAATTATAACCGTTTATATTAATACTTCATTAATGTCTATAAAGTCCTTCCGAAATTTCAGGAAATACACACAATTTTCTCTTACTGTCTATGCTTTACTCAAAAGTCCGATTTTCATGTAGAATAACCGACACTAGATAATTTTTTTTTGTCCCATTCCGTCACTTGACGATATTTCCAATGGTACGCGGTACGTTATGGTTCAGGTAGAAAGTCCCATCAATATTTATTTCGCGTTAATTTACAGGGTGTTTCAATTTCTTTGACTACACGTTTCGATACGTGCTTGTGTATATCTGGCAAGATTTCATGAATTCCAATTATTTATCTATAATGGCTTACTATACTATTAGATCTCAACTGGGTTTAAAATATTGACAATATTATTACTTCATAAGTGCATTATTTTTGAACTTTTGAAAATTACTTATTTTGACTTTATGCTTTGTAATAATTCCATGGAAACTCTTTTACTGTACCACGTGTTCTAGTCTGATAACTATGATTTATCTCCGGAATACTTTCTCCTTCATCTTCGGTTGGTTCATTTCGATTACTATCTTATAGTGTTTATAGGTTTTCTATGAGTATTTTCCTTGATCTATTTTCTTGATTTTTCTCATCGGTTTTTCCTTTATTTCTTCTTTCAATTGTGGCAAAATTATTCTTTCGTCCTGAAGTTCTATTCTTCTAATCCTTTTTCCTTCCCATATTCTAACTATTCTCTTTATGTTCCTTACACTCGGTAGAACAAACAATTGGCGGAATTCTTATCTCCTGTTTACTATGTTCACTTTCAATCCTTTCGATATCTTTCAACAAATTATTGTCTTGCAAAAGTTTGATCGCTTTCCCTTGGCATGCTACCGTATTGTTAAGAGTTGGATTGCCACCCCTAGGTGGAAATAATCCTTCCTATATACAGGATGCTCTGGGTTTAACGTTACTCATCCTTTTATTTCCTAAAATAATTTCCTGCCTATTTTCTAGTTGCAGAGATTTTTCTTCTCTCTGATTAACTTTCAGTCGATTCATGTGTTCAATCTTGTTTTCAAATTGTGGGATTTCTGAATTTAAAAAGATGACTTCTTAAAATTGATTTTTCCTTTTGACTTGGCTACGGTTATGATTTTTTTTTAACTACTTCCTTTTTTTTCGGTATTTTCTTTCAAATCTCGTACCATAATACGTTTTTTTTTCGATGTTGAAAATTCATTATTGGCTATTTTCTTTAATTTTAAATTTTTTCCGAATTCATGTTACTCCTTGCTTTAACTATGCATATATTCAATAATCTGGGCGGCAAATTCTTGTCCTTGGACGAATAAAATTCAGCCTTTTGATTTTCGTCTACTGCGAAAGTACTTTCTTTGGCGACTATCATTCCGAGGTTCTTGGCATTTTCCAACGTCCTGGAGGGTAGAATATCTCTCTTGGGTGATTCATATCTACCTTTTAGACTGTCTTTCAACGATTTCCTATGTGCTACAACGATCTTCTTCCCTAAATTTCTTGATGCGTTAGCTTCGGCAATTCCGATACTTCCTGTATATGGTTTGCTACCTTCTTGAATATTTTCATTATCAAAAACTTTCATACCTATCCGTATATCTTTTTCCATTTTCCGAACATAATTTCCTTCATTCCCGCTGTGGTACTGCATTGGCAATTTTCCGTTCCATCTCTCTGTTTCTTAGGCAAGAAATGTTCGTTCTTTGACGAATAAATTTCTACTTTCAGACTGTCACTTTCGAGTGGCGTACTATTCATGATGGTCGTTCTCAGATCATTGATTCCTTCCATTGTTCTGGTTGAAAAAGTGTCATTCTTGAATGAGCTGTCTCTTTCACTACGACTGTCCTTTGAACTTTTTCGGCTGTCTCGCTTGACTATCCTTCCTAGTGTACAGGGCGTTTCGGTTTTGTTAATACCTTTGCTGATTTTCATGGCTTTTTCAATATCCACCTTTGGCAATTTTCTATCTTCGCGATTTTTCTCTAGTTTAATGAATGATGTCACAGTCAAATCATCAATCATATTTGGCTTGTTCAATCGATAACCTGTGTTATCTTCCTTCCTAGACGATTTTCCATACTTTTCCGTTGAATCGGCTTCCTCGAAACCTAGTGTCTCAAACACTTTACTATCTTCGGACATTTCCATTTGATTCGAGCCGGCTGGACTCATTTCATGGCGTGAAAATCCATTTTTGATTACTCGGCAATTCGTTTTGGGCGTGCACTCCCTCGAGAAATTTAGCTTTTCGTCAAAAGTTAATTCAATCCACTGTTTTATCATTTTGGTCATGTCTTCAAACCTTTTTCCCATTTCTTCCAAACTTTTTAGCCAATTACCATGTTCGTTATCTAAATTGATACCGTTATTCTGTTCCTCACCTTCACCGTAGGTTAGTACATTCTTTTCTTGCTTCTTCCTATTTAAATTCCTGTTATATCCGGACATTTTTCCATACTTTCTCGGACTATTTCCATTCGCGTAACTATTTCCTGTTTGTCTTCTGTCAATTACTCTCCCAAAATTCTGATATCGGTTTCTATTTGATTGAATGATAAATCTACGTCCTTGTTCGTTCATTCTTCCCTGAGTTCGAAATCTATTTTCCATTGAATAGTTAGAAAACCTTTTTCTTGGTTTCTTTATTTTTCAAATTTTCTAAATCTGTTTCCCTTAGCATAGTCGGAAAACCATGGTCCTGATTCACTTAATATCTCATTTCGAAAGCTATTTCTATTTGGACATCTATATGAGAGGTGACCAAATTCTTCGCAATGATAACATACACAATTTTTCTTCTTACAATTTGATTCTTCATGACCCTTACGATTGCAATGTGTACACACTATTTTATTCGTATTGAAATTTCTAAAATTCATATTAGTTTGAGCTGTTAGTGTCTCAATTAATTCTTCTTTCTCTGCTAATTTGATGGCTTCTTTTAAACTGACAGGACTGGCAGATAAAACTTTTTTCCTTACAGGATCTATCAATCCTATACAAAATTGCACGAGCGTATCTTGTTCAAATTTTTGCTTTAATACATCATCAACCCTATTAATTCCTGTAAATTTTCGTAATTTGCTGCGGATGCTCTCAATCTTATGGAAAATTCCTTACTGATTCACTATTTTTCTGATAACAATTCAAAATTCTTTTCTTCTTCTCCAGGTAATTTCAATCTGCTAAACTGCTGCAATAATTCCTTTTTAAATTCTGGCCAATTTATTGTATTTTTTAATTTATCATCTGTATCTATAAATAATCTGGCGATTCCTGTCAATTTCAATCTAACTATGGAACTTATTTGACTGTCTGTCCATCTTGCTACAGCTGCCAAATACTCAATTTCACGAATAAAATCTTTGATATCTGTAGAACCATTAAAAGAAGGTAAATTATCCATACTGATAGTAATGGTAGGTTCATAGGTAATCCTACCAGTCCACGGCACTGTTGTCGGAGTTTCCATGATTTAACAATTTTAATAAAAATCCCCATTGAATAAAAAATTTTCACTTTCCTTTCCGAATACTTTCTGAGATCAGCCCTGTATAAACGCTTTATATATGTTTTGATTTTCCACTCGTCAAACTCTCTGTACTGATATTACTTTCTAAATGCTTTTCGTATTATTTTTTCAATTTTTCAATACTTTTCTGACCTTATTCGTTACCAAAAGTTTATCTTTTGCTGAATATTTCTACAATTTCACTCCTTTTAGCATTCCACAAACAATATTAAAAATTATTCTATATTTGCAATTATATTTTTCCAGATGAATTTCCAATATGACAACTTTAGTGCAAACTGCAATATATGCACACAAATTCTGATGATATTTTTACGAGAAAAACAATTTTTTACTATATCTTCATTCTTATTTGCATCGAGTAAATTTTGAGTCTGACATCTTTTGCGAAAATCAACATATAAACGTTATTTTCCTGTAAATACACCCCACACCTGACACCATTGATATAAGACGTACAGGGTGTTCTTATTGAAAGACCACACCTGTCCACCTTTTGTTATAACATACTGAGTGTTATCAGTCTATTGACCAATAACGGAACAATTTCCCAGAGCGGCTTGAGATCTTGTTTCTCCCAGTATGTAATGAAGCGAGGGAACTTAATTTGACAGTACAAAGACCAATCTCAAATCGTTTCGAAAGAATAATACAATTAAGACTTGTAATAATATATATATATGTATTTTCTAAAATATAAAAACAACTATTGATACACCTGGTATAATTTACTGAGAAAATGTATAGAAAGTCAAAATGAGATTGAATAAACAATAATTTAAAATGAGAAACAATATGAGTTGACAATTAAAATAACTGTTCTTCAGTTATTTTAAACAATTGATAATAATTTTACTTTTGTTGAATCAATAATTTCTTTTACTATGAAATCAATAATGGAATATTTTCTTATAACACTATACATATATACCTTGCCAAATAAACAGTTTGATTTCTTACCGTCCACTGAAGTGATGCACAATATTTAAATCAAGACTTAATTATTCCGTTTTATTTCCGAATAATATTACGCGTTCACTTGTTGCAATATGATTATTTAGCTTCTTGATAAATATTAATTCCTTTTATTTAGTTATTACTGAGATGAATTCGGATGAATTACACTTTCACAATGATTCTGCATATGGTTGATTAATTTGCTACTTCAGATAAACTCTACGGAGTCTACGCTTATTTCGCGTAGGAAGATGAGACTTCATCTTCGCTAATTGAAATTAAACTTTACTTTTATTTGCTTCATAATGAAGCTGAATTTGCTATGTACTGACTGACTAGATCGACGACTGGATTCTGAATGAAGAACGAGCAGAGAATGAGAGTTCTAGTATGGAGAATCTTATATATATAGCGTTGATATTCAAACGGTGCCGCCCGCACTCAATCAAATATATTTAATGAGTCGGCAAGTTGCCTCGTTTGAGTTGACACGCCGCCATGATATATCACCAAACCTATTATTGCTTCTAAGAGACCGCGGTCATTCATCTGTCCCGGCGTACTATTAGTTATGAAGGTCTGAACATAGGATTGGAATTTAGATTGAGGTGCCGACACAATTAATAGAGGAAGAATTCGACTTTATGAGTTGTCATATAAATTTTACTATTAATGCGACCGTTTTTTATTTCGAACGAAAATTGATTTATTTTATTGGCATTCTTCAGTTTCAGTTTACATATGGCTATATTTAAAATACTTGATAAGGAGTGCTCACAACACCAGGAATATTCCAATATGCATATTCCTGAAATATTCTCGGGAGAATGTACCACGAATATTCCTGTACGAATATTCCTGAATGAATATTCATCTACGAATATTCATAGAATAATCAGAATTGAATATTCTGTAATGTATATTCATGGAATATTCTCCCTTATTTCTATGGAATGAACTCCAATAACCTTTTTCGAGTTCAAAGTATGAGAAAAAGTGCGAATAGAGATTTTGTTCAGACAAGCTGACAAAAATACACTACTGTACTGACCAAATTATAATTGGTCTTAAAATATCGAGGTGCACTTTCACGACCAATCAAAACCATTCCGCGCGCGTCAGCGTCAGTCGTTGATCCGGTAGTCGTAGCTTAACCCGATGGCAGAGCTGTAAAGTTGAATGCATTTTAAATTGACATTTGACATCTTTTGGTTTTTTTTACTGGTATGGGTCACTTTTGCATATTTGTATATAAAACTACTGTGTTTGGAATTGTTTAACAAATATTCTTAATAATCACCACAGTGTGGTAAGTACACTTTTATGTTACCATTCACTTCATTCCATAAAAATTTCATTTGTATATCACTGATCATTTCATTTTCAAGGCGTTTTCTACAAAATACCTAAAAGAAAAAGAAGCAGTGCTTGGTATAAGGAAGTACACCAGGAAACTGAAAATATTCTCAATACAATTTTCACACAAACTCCGTCACAACATGCAAAAGGACAGTTGAGTAATCAAGTTGAAACTATTAGTGATAGAATGGATTCAAGTTTTTCTGATTCAGATAGCAGTAGTTCGATCTTGAAATCCTTATTTTTCAGAGATATCCCTGTAGTGACAGAAGAAACGGGTTAATAAAATATGTATTATTATTATTATAACTATATAGAAATAGACCTGTTCAAATTCATGTTATTTTATTTCATTGTAGGAAAGGGGTGCGCAGTCTGCGGAAATCAAATGTTTTTTTTATGAGTGGAACCTGCAATTCCAATCCACAAATAAGTATTGCACTACTACATAATTTTTGAAATGAAGTTATGTTCCTTGGCGAATATAAGCAAAAACATTGCTTGAATTGTCAGGCATAATTGTAGAAGTTCATATTGATATAAAAGTGCCATTCAAGATTTTATATTTGAGGATACTCATGTGGGGAAATAGTTGTATTTTTCTTTATTTTCTCAATTTCTGAAATTTAGGGTGGTTATTTTGTTTGGAAACCTTTCAGGATATTTAGGGAATATTAGTATCATATTCCTGAATTACTTTGAATATTCTCAGAACATTCATAGAATATGTTCATGGAATATTCTAGGATTATTCTTTCTGGAATATTTATGAAATATTGTGGCTATATTCTGGATATACGAGGAATATTCCCAGAGTATATTCCAGGAGTATTATTTCTGGAATATTCATGGAATATTCTGTATATTCCGGGAATATTCCTCATGGAGAATATCTAAAAAAAAATCCCCACCAGCACATACTAGGAATATTCCAAAAAAGATATGTATATCCCTGGCACATTTAAGAATATTCCAATATCCCAAAAATAATATTCAACAGGGCGGCTCCAAAATGGACGACGAGTGTTGCGATTATGGTCCAATTCTATTCAAAATTGGTATGTGGGGGTTTTTGGGGTCGATTTTTTTTTAACTATAAGCTTTTATTTAGTTTCACCTGTCCCGGTGTATGTCTGTCTGTAATCAAATCTTGCAAGTTAAATTTGAACCACTTCTAATCGTCCGATTGATTTGAAATTTGGCAGGTGTACATAATTCCGGTGAGAATGCATTATACATTTTTTTTGGGGAAAAATAAAGGCGGCTCCAATATGGAGGACAATGTTTGTGATTATGGTCCGATTCTATTCGACTTGGTATCTAGGGGTTTTTGGGGACAGAGATTATGATTTTTTGTCAAAATTCAAAAATAAATTGGATAGAAATTACTGAACTAGTTATTTAACATCATAACAACTAAAAAATAAATAATCGAAAAAAAACAAGCTTTTATTAGTTGTTATTAAAAACAGAACTAAAAAGTAAAAAATAAAAATTATACAAAAAAAGACAAGCTTTTATTATACAAATGTATTAAAAAGGAAAAAATTTAGTTTTCATTGTTTGATCTAAGTTATTCTGTGAGTAACAGATTCAAAGGCTTGCTGCGGATACAAAATAGGTAATCTTGCGCGGCAAGATTTTGAATCTGTCACTCACAGTATAACCTAGGTCAAACAATTTGTATAATAAAAGCTTGTCTTAAAATTTATTTTATATTTTTTTTCAAAACTTCTTTCTGAGGGTAGTGTACCATTTTTGCAGTTAATTTATTCAATATTTCGAAAATTGTGTTTTTCGCAAAACGCTAAAAACACAATAGTTTAGGTTTTTCGCAAAAATATTTTTACAAGCTTTTATCTTGCCTTGTTTGTTTCTCTGTGATTATTATTTATTTCTCGATCTGTACGTTCGGGTGAAATCTTGCAATCCATTATGAAATTGTTGTTACAGAAACAAAAAACAAATGGCAGACGAGTTTCGCGATTATGGGGCGCTTCTATTCAAAATTAGTATATGGGTGTTCTTGGAGTCGAAGATTTTTGTCAAACTATGGTCCAATTCTATTTAAAATTTGTGTTTCGGAGTTTTTCTGGTCGGAGATTATGATTTTTTTCATCAGAATTCATGAATTTGATATGACGAGTTTTGTGATTATGACCCGATTCTATTCAAAATTGGTATAAGGGGGTTTTTGGCGCAGAACAGTATACATTTTTTGTCAGAAATTGATAAGATGATTTCATGAATAACTAGGAAGAATGAACTAACTTTTATGCAACTGCATTAAAGATGAAAAATAAATAAAAAACTAGTTTTTATACAAATGCACTAAAAAGGAAAAAAATAGGAAAAATTGCTTGACCAAGGTTATTCTATGAACAACAAATTCATAAGCTTGCCGCGACTAGAAAATAGGTTTTCTTTTGCGCCTTGATAAATATCTAAAACCCTAAATGGGTTTTTAGGGGAATGGGTTTTGTGATTTATAGTACGGGTTTTTGGGGTCGCAGAGGATGATTTCGTTGTCAAAATCAAAAACATTCAGAATGGCAGGCAGCTCCAATAAACTTCTTTGAAAAGGCAAATATGTGTTGCTTTAAAAATAACTCTCTGTACAATGTTTGTAACCATTGAACTTTCATAACACAATAATGAACTGTAACAGTTCGCTTTCGAAATATTGGAACGATATATGGTTTCTAGGGAGCTTTGAAGGCACGTAGTATTTTTCCATAGAAATATTTTTTCTTCAGATATGTGGCGTAGGTGAATTATTGTAGTCTTATATTGGTGATTATATACTTCGAAATGAATTCAGCTAATCAAATCCCAATGTCAGCGAATAGGTATACACCATGTAGCTAGTATATCCGCGAATATACATGCTACTTGGTATAAAACAAGTAGGCATTTACGTTTTTACCAAACCTATCAAAATAATTCAGTCACTGTCAGATGACGACCAAGTCACTATCAAATTAAATAAAAAATTATTTTAAAAGGCAAGCTTTCATTCAAATGAGCTAAAAAGTGAAAAATCATTGCTTTGGATGTGCGTTATTCTGTTACGCCCTGTAATTACAGAAAAAACTTTCTTCCCTACAAAACAAGTTCAAATAGGTCTCACATGTTTGACTGAAAGAACTGATAAGCATACGCTCGTTAAACCATACGTTGTTATTGGAAGACAATTAAATGCACTTAAAAAAATAATTATCAAGAATAACCCTTGTACACCGGATTCATAAATAACTCATCTAGGAAAAATTAACGATGATAAGCAAGAGTATTAATTCTATTTTGGGGATATCGCCTCGCGATATGGGTTATCACGGAACGATTTTATGGCAATTGTACCGACAGAACGCGCAATAAATTCACCAAGTATGACAGCCATTAAATATAACTCATCCTCGAAAAGGCATAAAATTATGTTTTATATATTTTTTTGATGACAGAAACAAAACAAACCCATCAATTATTAATTATTATGACCGACAAATAAAATTAGCTCAATAACAGCTTAGTATTTATTCATGCGTAGAGAAACAAAAACAAAGCCATAACTTATGGTTGAAGATAATTATAATTGCTAGTCGCGGTCTGAAGATCTTATAAAAGCGCGTGTTATCATATAAAAACATTCATTTCAGTGTTAAAACAGTAGCAAAGCCAGTCATATCGTAGTTGTTACACGGTAAAATGTCCCTCTCAAAAGTGAGGTTCAGAAGTCCATCGAATCACAGTATCGTACAATAATGATGAAAGTTTCAAATCAAGTATTGAAGCTCCAAGTGGACGTACTAGTGAACAGTAGTTATTTTCCAAAAATTGCCTATTTTTGTCATCGCTTCCAGAACAGAGATAAAACAACGGGAGTCCGCAATTCGATAGCTCACGATCTCTTAGAAAAACCATAGCCATATCGCGCTATACTAACATACCTGGCGAATAAAATAGAATAACCAATTGACGCGGAATTAATCGAAATAATAATAAAATCAAAACTAATTGTCGTTAAAACACCTACTCCAGTGAATAAGTGTGAAACAGGGGGAGATATGTAAGTTTTTCTATATTTATGTTTATGGCAAGCCCAACCTTTTTTCTTATGTGCATGTGTCTGTAAAAGTATCTCCATAGTTTCAAGATTACAAAGATCTCAAAAAAGAATTATTTCTAGCCGTTTGTGGCAATTGATGTCAATATTTTGTTTCAGTAAGTCTATTTCGGTTTTGTAGCCAACTGTAAAATTAACTGCCAATAAGCTACACTCTCTTTATTGTACGGAGTATTGTAGAAAATAATTGTGTAACATTTTACTAAATATATAAGTATATTCTTAACATTTTATGAGTGCATTTTTACTATTTCATGGAATAATTATTGTATTCTCGAAATTCCTCCTGAACGGTAGTACTTCCTGAATAAACAACTAACGCCCAAGCACTGGGAGAAATGAAACATGTCCAGTAGGCCGCTCCTGGTCCATAGGTTCGGTTCGACCATCCTCAGATAGTCGATGCTCTCGCTGCTTATTTTCGCAATCTAACGAGAAAGTCGAGTTTTACAGGTGTGGTGTGTTGATTCATAACGCCCTGTAAGTCCGGGAAAAACAATTCCGTGAGTTATTGATTCAAGAGCTTAACGAGCAAAGTTTTCAGTTCGAATACAAAAGCGACAAGCTTTTAAATCTATTACTCACGGATGAACCTACGTCGTACATCCGAAGCAATTATTTTTTACTTTTAACGCATTTTTTCAATAATTATTTTATTTTGTGCTTTTTGTAAGTACGCCTTAATCTATGCATTTTTGTTACTGTCATTATCAGGCAGGTCTTTTTTCTGTAAGTTCTGAGCTACCAAGTTCTTCAATGAGGAGACCATCTAAACATCAACTCAGCCGCCATCTTGGAGTTGCCATCTTCAATTTATGAATTTCAACTGAAAATCAATAATCTTTGAGTAAATTCATAATCTCCGACCCCAGAAACCCCGACATACCAATTTTGAATAGAAACAGTCCATTATCACAAAACTTATCCACCATCTTGGAGCCGCCCATTTGAATTTATGAATTTTGACAATAAATTCATAATCTCCGACACCAGAAACCTACACATAGCAATTTTTAATGGAATCGTACCATAATCACAGATAAGAGCCCGCTGGTCAACGTGGACTTGAGTGACTGATGTCTGTTCTACAACCGATTCGTCTGGACCAATCAAGTCGGACATCAATGCTTGCAGGTGTGTCTATACGATGGGAGGTCATAAATCACGCGTTATATTTGTGTTTTAATAGCTCTGAAAGATTGAAAACCAGTAGCGTCTGTGGTCTTGGTGTTTGCCGATCGAAATACGTTTTAGGATATTAAAATATCTAAATAAAATTAGTTATCTCCGCCACTGCTGCTCACAGGATTTCGCCGCAAGACTTTTTTATGCTTCTGCAATTGATATTGGGAAAACTATACCAGGTTTGAATAGAATCGAACTATAATAAGAAAACTCATCCACCATCTGGGAGCCGCCATCTTGAATTTGTGGATTTTGAATGAAAATGCATACTCTTGGAGCCACCATTTCGTTTTTTCTCTAACAAATTCCATAATGCATGATCATGGGAACTATGAGCACCTGCCAAATTTCACGTTAATCGGGCAACTAGAAGTGGGTCAAATTTAATTTGCAAAATTTGATTACAGACAGACAGACACCGGGAAAAGTGAAACTAAATGAATGCTTGTAAAAAATGTTTCGGAAACACTTCCCTGGAAGAAATTCGAAAAAACGTAGAAAAATGTTTTCCCAACTGTAGTTTGAAATAGATACCTCGATATATAATATGGTCATATTGGCTATGTGCACGACAGTGGCGGAAGCCACATTTAGGGACTGGGGAATTATTTTCCAGTTAGATGACAAGCCATGTTTTGATAATTTCTATCAAAATCAAGTGAAAAACTTGAAAAAATATGAAACATTGTCGACATCTGAGAGCAAAGTGTTATATTTCCAAGAATTTAACGTGAATTACCGCGGAATTATTTATCAAAACAAATTTTACAGTCCTGATATTGTTTCACATTTCTGCCACCCCACACGCTGCGATCGATTTGACTGTCACTACCAAGCACTTTGCACATAGCCAATACCACTCGTGATATATATTTTTTCGCCAATATTGTTGCAGAGATACCACTCGACCAAATTTCTTTAGAATAAATTTGGTCTCGTGAATTTCTACAACAATATTGACACAGAAATGTCGAAGTAAACTAACCAAAATATCCATCACTTATGTTATAACTACTGAAAATCACAGGCGATGTATGAGAATGAATCAATGATTTCTGATTTTACAAAGAAAAATTCAGCTAACAACATATGGGACGTAAAAAAATTTCAATTATTTCTTTCTATATTTGATTCCACAGCATTCTTCTATCCACGGATCGTCATTACATTTTTCATCCCTTAGAGAACGTTGTCTCATTATTTCCTTCAGTACACAATATATATATATATATATATATATATATATATATATATATAAAATTTTTTTTTTTAGAGAAAATTCAATCGTTCAGAATGAACCGTAAAATGCCACAGATATTGAAAACTGTGAAATTTGAACAGTTTTGCTGAAAAAATATATTATTTTTTCTCAAAAATTATGAGATGCAACTTTCAACTCTGAAATTTTCTGTGGTAAGAATTCAACCAGTGAATTATGGCATCCAAAGATTATTGATTGATTTTATAAAAAACGGTTCATTCCCTACGACTTATTCAAACAAACACAACGCGAGATTTTCAAAACATTCACTGGAATAATATCAAAATTCAAAATCCAATAACGATTCCTCTGCCGCTGGTGCTGGAATATTATATTCTGCTGATTTGACCTTCAGAGGACAACCCAACTGGCATGTTGTCAAGCCCACCAATAAAATTATTTGTTGGACCTCATAATAATGGATATAACAGCGTTGGATTTCATTTTCAAAGAATGTTATTTTGGAGTATAGTCCATCCAATATCAATTGCAGAAGCTGTTTCTATAGGGAGCAAATAGAAACTCACTTCGCTAACACGAGCGTATATGTGTATGTGTACTACTCGTAAACATTCGCCGTCGGCAAAGGGAAGATCAAAAGAGCCGATAGTCAACGTGGACTTGAGTGACTTCTGTCACCGATTCGTCCGGGCCAATCCAAACGGACAACAATGCTTGGGGGTGTGTCTATACGATGGGAGGTCATAAATCACGAGTTATATTTGTGTTTTAATAGCTCTGAAAGATTAAAAACCAGTAGCATCTGTGGTCTTGGTGTGTGCCGATCGAAATACGTTTCAGGATATAATAATAACCTACATCAAACAATGAAAGAAATTATTTTTCTTTCTTAATGTATTTGTATGAATAAAAGCTTGTTTTTAATTTTTTTTCATTTTCCATAATTTATGAAGTATTTTTAAAATCTTAAAATATCTAAATAAAATTAGTTATCTCCGTTACTGCTGCTCACAGGATTTCGCTGCAAGACTTTTTTATGCTTCTGCAATTGATATTGGAAAAACTATAACTATTTCACGAATCATTTCTTCCTGATTAATTTCGAAACCAAATGATAATTGATACTTCAAGACAGCTATTACATCCAATATCAATTGCAGAAGCTGTTTCTATAGGGAGCAAATAAAAACTCACTTACACGAGCGTATATGCGAAGGAACGGAACGAAAAATAATGTGTACTACTCGTAAACATTCTCCGTCGGCGAACGGTAGATGAAAAGAAGATCAAAAGAACCGATAGTCAACGTGGGTTTGAGTGACTGCAAATCACCAGTTTCAAAAGTGAGCAAATGAAAGCCAGTAGCGTCTCTGGTCTGGGATTGAAGTAGGTTTCAAAATATTTTATAGTTTTGTCGTGTTTTGTTGGAAAATATGGCTTTTTTCGACCATAGGAAAATGAAATCATGATGATCCAATTGTTCATTGATACAGACTTCCTCGCTTATGGCATATTTTTTTATTTTAACGTATTTTTTAGATATTTAAATATCTATATAAAATTAGTTATCTCCGCCACTGCTGCTCAAAGGATTTCGCCGCAAGACTTCTTTATGCTTCTGCAATTGATATTGGGAAAACTATACCTACGTAACTTTATCGGCAACAGTGCCAGAGAGTAGAACTATAATCTTTGACAGTGTTCGCCGGCCGTTCTCCGGTGATTGTCTCGTAGTAGAAATTAGTTTCGTTTATAATTACTCATTTGCACGGTTAGAGACTTAAATATTCACTATAATGCATGGTGGCTCCTCTATCGGATTAGTTTTATAAGCCATTTTGAACGCCCACCTTAAAGACAAGAGTTATGGACTCAAGAGCTTGTCGCGCAAAATTTTCAGTTCGAATACAATACGCAATACGCCTTAATCTATGCATTTTTGTTAATGCATCGTCATTATGAGGTCTTTTTCCTGTAAGTTCTGAGCTATCTAGTTCTTCAATGAGAGGAACATCTAAAGATTAACTCGTCTGCCATCCTGGAGCTGCCATATTTAATTTATGAATTCTGACAAAGAATCAATAATCTTCGACTAAATTCCTAATCTCCGACCCCAAAAACCCCGACATACCAATTTTGTACCGAAACGGTCCATTATCACAAAAATTGTCCACCATCTTGGAGCAGCTATCTTAAATTCATGAATAAATAATCACAGAGATCGTCCATAGAGATCTTCCGCCATATTGGACCCGCTATTTTGATATTATGAATTTTGACCGAAAAATCATAGTATTCGACTCCGAAAACACCCACATACCAATTTTGAATCGAATCGTCCACCATCTTGAATTTGTGAATTTTGAATGAAAATTCATAATTTCCGACCCCGAAAACCCCCGCCATTTTTTTTTCTCCAACTATTTCCATATTGCATTGTCACGGGAAACTATGAACACCTGCCAAATTTCACGTCAATTGGGCAACTAGATGTGGGTCAGGTGAAACTTAATAAAAGCTTGTAAAATCAACAATAATGTATAACCATATATTTTGTATATGCCGATTGGGATCTACATGAATAGGCGAGAACACTTATATTTGGAAAAAATACCATTATGTCCAGAACGATGAGAAATGTGGTTGGATTTTTTTTATTTTATTTTTTTTCAAAGTAGTTTTTCAAAAAAAAATCCCAAAGAAATGTTCCTGTTTGAACTCTGCGGAAACCGCGCCAGGATGTGACGTAACAAGTTCAGAACTATGGCCGATCGCCGAGTTGCCAAACGTTATTCATAATATTTCTTTACAATGTAAGTAAACAGGCTGAAAAACTAATGACATAGCACTCGGTATCCATGAATATTATTCATGAATAACTAAATAAGAAATACGAAATATTCATTTCAATATAACACATGCTGAAACAAGTTTTGTTTTATTCATAGGATAAAACAGAATAACATTTCTTACAGAATAACATCTCTTAATGTATTCAAAAGGTTTCCACGACGTTTCGAATGCTTGTATCTGTAATCGTCTTCAGGTGAATACTGACAAGTTTAGGTGCTACTCACCAATTTATATGACTGTCGGCGCAATGATGCGTGCAATCTCGCCATGTGCAGCGGTGCGGGTAATTTCGCGCGGTGTGATGGTGCGTGAAGTTTCGCGCCTCTGCAGCCCGCCAGAAAGAGCAATCAGGGGTTTCCATATGTTCTTGATCTCAACGCTTGGTTGACTAAAGGCGTTATTGGCTTCGATGTAGGCGGACTCTTTGAACTTTCGTTTGAACCAATGCTCCTCTCTATGCAGAACACTTGCGTCGTCCCATAGAACTCGATGGTGCTCAGTCCAGGCGTGGTCAGCGATTCCCGATTTTGATGTTTCTCCACGTTGAGTCCATTTCTTGTGCTCATCCAATCTTACCGATAACGGTCTCTTTGTCTCTCCAATGTAGGAATCTCCGCATTCACATGGAACTTCATAAATGCAATTCTTACTGATTTCATTTTTGTTGTCAGGTTTGGTCTTGATTAGCGATGACTTTTTGTTGTTCTGATGTCTTCGTTCTCCGGAGTTGTTTCAATACTTCTTCTAGGAGTTTCTTGGGATATCCATTCCGGTGGAGGTCCTCTCTGATGTGGTTTAATTCGGCATCTAGTGACTCCACGTCGTTGCATATGTGCGTTGCTCTCACTACCAATGTGTTCTCACGATCCCTCTCTTCGTCGAACTCGGATGATTGGAGCTGTAACTGAGGTACCGCCCCGTATGTGTCTTCTTTCTGTAGACGGAGGTGCGAAGTTCATTGCCTATTCTCTCAACGTTCACATCGAGGAAGGGTAAGGCACTGTTGGTTTCCATTTCCATCGTGAATTTGATCGAATCCCTGATTCTGTCAATTCTTGAGAAGAAATCCTGGAGATGTTTGTCTTCGTGATTCCATATAATGAAGGTGTCATCCACGTACCTCAACCACAGCTTTGGTTTGTATTCTGCCTCCCGTATAGCCAATTCCTCGAACCACTCCATGTATATGTTGGCGATGATTGGAGAAAGGGAAGGAACTTGTCAGTATTAACCTGAAGACGATTGCAGATACAAGCATTCGAAACGTCGTGAAAACCTTTTAAATACATTGAGACGATGGACGTCCGAAACGATAGTAATCAAGTTACCACATCGTCTACAACCTTCAAACAAACATTTCCTCAGAAATTCTGCAAAATAATGACACTGGCAACTTGCCGATCATGGAGAGAGCCAGGATTCACAGCGTTGCCAAGTGTTATTCATAATATTTCTTCACAATGTGAGCAGGCCGAAAAAATAATGACATAGCACTCGATTATTCAAGAATAAATAAAGAAGAAAAACGGCTATCAAATACGAAGTATTCTTTTCAATATCACATATGCTGACACAAGTTCTGTTTCATTCATAGGATGGAACAGAATATAAATTTCCTCAGAAGTTCCACAAAATAGTGACACTGGCAACTCAATTAAATGCCAAATCATTGGACATATGACGTCAAAAGAAGCGGCAATAACGCTGTATTTGAATGTCTCACTGAATTTGAGGGTTTTAGAGCAGCGTTTATTCGAATATAACACAATATATTCAAGGAAAACTATACACACATAATATTTTATCACTATATTTCAACTGCAAGCATATATGAGGCAAATTTACTAGTTTGTGATCTCGCCTATTGGTCATTAAAACTCTCACTTCATTAATATACCTCCCAGAACGTGGTTAATTCACTTCACATATCCCCGGGGATATGTATTTGCATACAATATCCAGCGGTATTACATACAAGTAAACGATACTTACAGTTTAGGACAATTTATAGGTTAAGTTTCCGCAAAAGGTCGCAAAAATCACATTGTTCCCTCGTCCTCGCAACCTCATCTTCCCCTTCCCTGCCATATAACTCTGTCATTCTTTTCTGATACTCCGAAATTGGATCGTATTCGGAACTTTCCGCTGGCCTCATAAGATTAGAAGTAGGGTGGCTTCTCTGAGACAATTGGGTAAAGTTGGTCCAGTAGTTGGGAAATGGGTTCTGCATAGTATTGTGCCTCTGTAGGGTATATACTGATGGGGGGCAGAGGGCGCGTGCCCAAAGGGGTCTGGAGTAGACGTGTGGAGATATTTGGGGAAGGGGGCTCTGGTAGCATGGTTGAGGGACGTACTGGTGGCATGAAGATCTGTAGGTGCTGCTGATAGAATATAAGTTGTAAGTTTTGTGATATAGTGGAGAATATGTTGCCATTATTCATATTGTACATAAATAGGGAGTAAAAAAATACTTACCCCCTTACAACAGACCTATCTACCTGGTGCAGATCTGGGCTGCATTCAGAGAAAGTCATGGCTTTGGGTTTCTGAAAAATAAGTGGAGAAAAATATATAAAAAGATCTTCGAACATACAAGGGAGTTCTATGTATTACAACTTCATCGTGGATTGTCATTAAACGTAATAAAACAGGTGAAAAATCGAAAAATTACCATAAAAATAACGAGATGTTAATTAAGAAATTTCCTGAGAATGGATGAAGAAAAACTCTTTGAGATAAAACATTATTGATAAAAGCCTCTCAAAAATATATATCGAAGAAATAATTTGCGCTATCTTCATATTGAAACACAAGTAACTTCATTATAAACTTACATTTCGCACATTTTCGGACAACATACTTTGAATTTCCTAGAAGTTTACATTTGTAAGCATATGAAAATTTGTACAAAACTTGCCATGAAGTTGTTCTGTAAACTATAGTTATCTGCCATTCCATTAAAAATTGGGGCGGTGACAGTAAACTTACCACAAGAGCAGTAAAATTACAAAGGCATTTGTAATAGTTATTCTAATCCCAATTGGAACGGCAATAAAAATAAGAGCACTACGAGGAGTGTTAATATGCACTGCCCGGCAAATGTATATACTACCAGTGTTTTCACTTTCAAGGCGTTCCTGGTACAATCATAAAAAAGTTCTGTCGTGTGGCCCTAGTTGCCCAGATTATTAGTAAAGGCGCTATCAAATATATTTAAGGAATAAATGCTCGGCTAGCTGGATTGGACACATGTTATCTGAAGCCGCATGATTTCCCCAATTCACAATATTCCTCAATCAGTGCCGTGTGTTGTGAGGTTAGGAATTATCGATTGAAAATAATTTTATCAATATAGCTTTCTGGAGACCTTTCGAAATAAATAATAAAATTCAGTTGAGATAACATGTGTCTACTTTTACATGGGGTGATCAATTGCTATGAATGAAAGAATAAGTATTGAAAAAATACCATTGAAAAATAATATACCGATGCCTATGTCAAGGCGGCAACTGGAAAGAGAATTCCTTCTCGAAACTTCATATGTCGTTCCAATTGGGAATAGAAATACTATAGCATTGTATTTGATATGACTTTCTTTTGATAGTTATCTGCCAATTTATTTTAGGAAGTTGACAGTCAACGTGTCACAGGAGCAGTAAAATGAAGAAATATTTGTTAATGTGGTATTCGGTATAACTTTCTTTGAATAGTGATCTGCCAATTTATTGGAAATCAGTAAGTTGACAGTCTACTTTCCACAGGAGTAGTAAAATTACAAAAAAATGGTTCATAAGATACGTGGTGACACTGATCTGCCAATTTATTGGAAATTATAAAATTGGCAGTAAACTTGCCATAAGAGTAGTAAAATAGCAAAAGCATTTGCTCATATGGTATTTGGTATATATCTTTCTTCCGGTAGCAATCTGCCAATTAATTGGGAATTAGTAAGAAGACAGTCAACTTGCCACAAGAGCAGTAAAATGGCAAAATCATTTGTTCATGATTTGGTTTAATTGTCTTATAATAATTTTCCAATTCATTTAAAAATCAGGAAGTTGGTAGTAAACTTGCCACTAGAGCAGTAAAATGGCCAAAATCATTTGTTTATATGGTATTTGGTATAATTGTCTTATCATAATAATCTTCCAACCCATTTTAAAATCAGGAAGTTTGCAGTCATCTTGCCATAAGAGCAGTAAATAGTAACAACATTTGTTCATATATTAGTATTTGGTATAACTTTCTTTCGATGGCAATCTTCCAAATCATTGGAAATCAAGAGCAGTAAAATAACGAAAACATTTGCTCGTATGGTATTTGGTATAAATTTCTATCGGTAGTAATTTGAAAACTTATTGGTAATCAGGAAGTTTGTGGTGAACCTGCCAGAAGAGCAGTAAATAGAAAAAACTGTCCCTATTGGGAAATATTGTTTTTTTGGGAAAATTCTAAATTCAAGAATGTGATTCGAAAATGGCGGACACGTTTGATATAATTCAGAAAACTGCTATGAATAACGGTTATAGTTCAAACCTGATGGATAATATTATTTCAAGAAAACTTTATACAAAAACTTTACGAGAAGTGTTTCCTACTCAAAACGAAAAATATAATTTTAAAGCTATTACATATTTAGGCCATCCTACCGAAAATATTTCTACTTTCTTACGTGAAAACAACATCAATATTGCATTCAAAACATAATAATTCAAGTTATTTCATTATCAATGAAGATAAAACTGAGAAATCTGAAGTTTGTTAACGATTTTGAAATAGTATTATCTCCACCTGAGGAAGTTATTGTATAGCGAACACATGTCATGGTTTTGTAACCCAAATTTAGTGAAAATCATTTAGTGAAGAGAGTGTCTTGTTTGCTTTGTACAGTGTTATAATTAAAAAGTGGGATTATTTATTGAATTGATTTAAATTAATATTTTATCTTCAATTTATCAAAATTCTGATTCAATGAACGAATAAAGTAATATTTAAATTCTATTTCTATGATTTACCTGGTCAATCTCCAACTGCTCATCTCTAGGAGAGTAACTCGTATTGCTACTTTGAGAGAAATTTGATGACGAAGAGTGTGTTCTTGGGCGATTCATTCTTGAGAGTTCACTGCTGAATGTATGAAAATGATGATTATTATTGAAAAATAAATAAAATTGGGACATTTTGAGTAAATCAACAATGAAAAAAATATTTAAAAATATTGGAGAAAGTATTCCAGAAGCCTTTTTCAAAACATTATGCCTAAAATGAGGGTATAAAGAATACTAGTTTTCTATCCTCAATTATACATGCAGGGTGGCCGCACTATAACAAAACGGGATACAACAATATTTTGGGCAAACGCTCGGACCCATCAATTTTTTATTGAAGAGGGACACTCTTTTTCAGTATTTTCTGTTCCGCCACTTCAACCCATAAGTGAGAGGGTACTATATATTCACCTCAAAATATTTTAATGGCATTGGGGGTCGATTAAGATATCGTTTTAAAGCCCATGCAATTCTCCATGGATTTTACAATTTATAATACTTTGATAGAATTTACATTTTAAACCTCAAATTATATCTAAATATCCAGACAATCAGTAATGTTTATCATTTTCAATAATAATTCAAAGACGATTGTGGAGAGAATTGCAAGGACTTTGAAACGACATCTTATTCGACCCCAATGCCATTTAAATATTTTGGGGGGAACCGTACCCTCGCTTGGGGGTTGAAGTGGTGGAGTCATGAATACCAGAAAGGAGTGCCCTCCATTAATGCAAAATTGATGGTCAAAGCAGTCAAGATGTGAAGTTTCCTTCGATTTTGGGATTAATGGTATATGGATGGATGTATGTTTGAAAAAACAGAGGAAATAATATTTTTATATGTCCATAATCACAACCCACTGAGCAAGAAACATACCCGGAAGGAGGTTTATTAACGTTTAATTCTGGTACCCGTGACGACGCTTTCTGAGGAAACATAATTTATACGTTATATTGCTTTGTTATTATAAGCATTGTCACTAATACAGCCCGAAAAATCATCACAGGTTCATTTCGTACCAAACAAATTTTGAGACATCTTTAAAACATCTTGGTGATTTATTTACAGCAACGTGTCTTATTTATATTTTTTGGATGTTCCGGTTTCAGAACATTTCAATACCATGGGGAAGTCGAAGATACGTTTCTTGGTTAATAAATCTGACGTAACTGATTCGTTGCGAAATGGAACTTGCACATCAATGGTTACCGATCTGTTTCCTGTTAACATTAACATGCTCTGTGAGTCAGAGCCGGATTAAGAGGGGGCAAACGGGGCTGCAGCCCCGGGGCCTCCACAAGAGAGGGGCATCCACAATATAAATTTTTAGGTGAAATTTCCTAACAAATACCGAAGGATATGCAAAATTATATATAAAAAATCTGACAACGAAAGAGCAGTTCTCCCACTTTTTCCTCTCAAACATTCAAAAACATGTTTCGTATTCTTGTCAAAATCCATGGTTAATATTAATCTTCGATCTGATGAATCATGTGTATATGCGAGAAACAATCACCAAGTAAAACATCATACTATTATACAAAATATTATATCGTATCGAAATTAGCTGTAAAAATCAGTTAAAACATAAAAAAAAAAAAATTTCAATTTATGAATATGATTGCATCAAATTATTTATAAGAGCCCTGTGCGCATTCCATAATAGAACAAAAGTTCAAATTCTGTTGACTATTTTTCTGCCGATTCTACAAACACTTTGCCCGTCTATACATGTTTTTCCTATTTATTGGCGTTGACAAGTGTCCGCTGAGTGGCGCGCTTGTAACAGAGAAATCCCCGAAATCTGAAAGTGTGAGTCTAAGAGAAGGATGACATTCCGCAACAAATGTAAATCCTTCTGAAAAAGGACTATCAAAAAGACTAATCTAAGATGTTCTATTATCAAATTCTTGGAAACCAAAATTTCAGAGCTCCATTTTCAAACATTGAAATTACAGTGATTATTTTTTGACATTGCTAGAAACCAATGGAAACGTTCAATTCAAATAATTCATATACGTTTTGGCCAATCAATAGTGGGAATATTCTACCTAGAAAATTGTCGCGGGAATAATTTGAGGTATTTTGTTTTTATTGTCTGACAACCTATATTTTTAATTTGACGTCTGTCATCAATTCGCATGAAAAGTGTGAAATGAATCAAAACCGGTTTAGTACATTATAAAATTTTGCAAGGAAATGTGTTTATGATCGTAACATCAAAAAATAATCTGAAGAATACCACACGAGAGTTCGATATAGTAGAAAATAATTTTCTAGATTTCTATCTCAAACTTGTTGGCAATAGCCACTCGAGCCAGTTGGTCTCTCTTATCTATTGCCTGGCAACAAGTTTTCGAAAATCTGTCGAATTATTTTCACTCTCTTGTGATATTACAACTGAGAATGTGATGATGTCAAATTGCACTGGAAAGCACTCATTTTCCAAAATGAAAGAAATAGGCGAATTACGATGAGACAAAGTCGCCTATCAAAGTTATCGCTTCTTAGCATTGAGAATGATTTTCTCCGGATGCTAGATTTGACCGAAATCATCAATGATTTTTCGTCGAAAGAAGCTCGCAAAAATCCATTCGTTTACGCTGTAATTTAATTTATTTCTTGTATTTTATTATACCTACATATGCTCGTGTCGAAATAATTTGATTTGTTCCGCAATAAATTAAAAAAATTTAAAAAACTTGTTTGAAAAATAATTAAGGGCCTCCATTCCTTTGTTGCCCTAGGGCCTCCACACCTTTTAATCCGGCCCTGCTGTGAGTAAACGCGTTCTCATCTGGTCTTGTGTTTTGCGGTTAACCTCAAATAAGTGGCGATATTTCATTTATTGTTCATCGATCTCTAGTCGTGCCGGTTTTATACTACTTAGTGAGTTTTTTTGAGTGGATCAAATTATTGATGGTATTTATTACCTATCTACAAGAACATGTGAAAAAAAGGTTATGTATCACAGCATATTGTTTTCTACCAGGCGGGTGGATGATAAAATAACAAGATGATAGTTTCATCTGTTTGAAGCATCAGTTTTGCCAAAAAATTTGCACCCTAATTCCAAGAATCAACAGAAAATATCCTTAGGACGATTAAAACTAGATATAGATATATTTGTGGCCCCAGGGATGTCTATATCATCACGGACAATAAGGTAACACATTTGAATTGTATCACAACTCTCAACATGATATATCAACACAAGCAAATACATTATGAATTTCTATATTTTATTGTAGCGTCTGGAAAAACCCTATGGCCAATACTCAAAGAAGCAACTAAAAAGGATCATTAGCAAACTTATGCGAAGTAATGAGAAATTTACATATTTACTTCAGATTTTTGATAGAGCAGGACCCATTGTTGATTTTTTTAATAAATATTTTATCAATGATGTTGAAAACAATACCTCTTTATCTTCTCAGAATATTCTCTCAGTATATTACCAGACAATTTGTAGAGATAGTCCACTATGAATTGGTTCTGCTCTCACTGCAATATTTTTCTGGATAATACAAATAGGGGCTAGAAATATTGTACACGGAGATAGAATGATTCCATGATCATAGCAATGGATTGTTCCAGGATGAATTTATCAAATTCCACAGGTTTATATGACTACAAGTTGAGAATGAAGGGAAAAGTGTTTCTCCACTTTAATAGACATCTCCCTGGAAGTCTACTAGAGAACACGAGGAGGGCATAATACAAAATGATATCCCCCATTTTCCAGCAGAAAGAATTTTCCCTCAAGGAGTTATTTTTATTTCATTCATCGTCACCTGTCCCCCAATAGAAAAAGAAAAAAAAATTAGAAATGATTTTCAGCACTTATGCTAAACGTAAATTTTTTTGTACTAATACCCCAAAGGTTATTCACAATGTACTAGGTACATAAAAAACTGGGAAAAAATTATCAACGACCCATTTTTTAAACAAACCAAAATATGACCATGTATACTGCAGGATAAACTTACACTTTTTGTTGTCGATACTCAATTGTGGTGAACCTGTTAGGTGGTTTGGCCCATTCTACATCAATAACGGTGCCCCGGTAATAATCTGAAAAAAAGCAGATAAACATTATATTAGATAGAAGAACATCTTTTTGATAAACAGATACCCACTGAGCAAGAGACATAGCCGGGAGGTTTATTAACGTTTAATTCTTGTACCCGTGACGACGTTTTTGAGAAAATATAATCTATAAGTTATGGAGACCGTAATATTGCGATATTATTATGAGCATACAGCCCGAAAAATCTTCACAGCTTCATTTTGTACCAAACAAACTTTGATAAATCTTTAAAACATCTTGGTGATTTATTTAAAGCAATGTGTCTTATTTATATCTTTCGGATGTTCTGGTTTCAGAACATTTCGATACCATGGGGATGTCGAAGATACGTTTGGTTGTTAAGAAGTATGACGTAACTGATTCGTTGCAAAAACGTACTCATCTGGTCTTGTGTTTTATCTTTGGCTGCTCTGCGGTTAACCTAAAATAAGTCGTTTATCGATTTCTTGTGCCGGTTCTATTCTCCAAGATAAATCAATATGTGAAAAAAAGTTATGTGTCACATCAACATATTGTTTTCGACTAGGAGGGTGATTAATAAAATCTCAATATGATGGTGTGATTTGTTTGTGGCGCTCCTGATACAAACGTCTAGCCTCATTTGCATTTCCGTTAGCAAGTCCGTATATAAGATGTATGTCAGCATACTCTGCATTGGTGAAGTTTACCATTTTTTAACAAATAATCACTATAATAATAAATAAAACTATTTAACTATGCGCCAAAATATTATTTTTGACATGACAGCATAAAAAAAACATTGGACTGAGTTTACTAGCGCGAATCAATGAGAAGAAGATTGGATGCATCGATTAATTTAAATCAAAATATCTCGAAAATGGCTGCTTGTACTGACTTTCAAAAAGCATACCTTTTTCACGTAAAAATGATAGAGAAATCGATTTTTCTTCTAGAAATTGTGATATATACATGTGACTCCCCAAAAGAGACAAAGACCTGAAGGCGGAGCCCCCTACAATTAAGGGCCAAATTTAAATTTATCATATTGAAAAATCTCCAAATACCAATTTTCGTCCAAATATCGACATTATTTTAAAAATTGTTTACGAAAAAACAAAATGAAAATAAATTTTCAACACCTTGTATATAGAAAATGAAGGCCTTGCGGACCCATGCTTATATGAACTTGTCACCTTATAAATAACTGAGGAAACGTCCTGTAAAATATCGGACACTCACCCTTAATAATATATATATATATATATATATAATATAATATATATATATATATATATATATAATATATATATATATATATATATATATATAATATATATATATATATATATATATATATATATATATATATATATATAAATATATTTATGCACGACCGGATTTGCGGGCGTAAAGTAGCACTTTAGCGCCCCGATTTGCGGGCGTAAAGTAGCACCTTAGCGCCCGCGGATTACTTTATCGCCCGGCGGGCGATACAATTGTCGAACAGGCGCTAAAGTGAATTTCAATCTCATATCGATAGAAATCTATATTCCGATGGATCATATAATCAAACCCAAAACAGTATTAACAATAATATAACGAAAACAATGAACATAAATTAATTTAAAAAATGAATTATAACTTAATATTGACAATACAATTCGAGCAGTTATTTATGGAAATATTTGGATTTGCTGTTTTCTGTTGTTGCAGATAGTTACTGATTCCAACTGATTCCTCATTACTAGAAGTCTGATGAGAATGCATGTTATTATCTGGTGTTTCAGAGTAGTGAGCAATATTTCCAGATTGTCTGCAATGGCTAGTAGAAGGCTCATCATTTTCTAAAAGTTTCTTAGCAATCTTCAGCTTATTTGCAACTGAATTTTCAATATAACCTTCCGTAACAGTCGACTTCCACCCAGCATGTCTTTTAATGTTGATTATATCCTCGCCTGCATCTGCTAACATAGTTGCTGAGGAACGTCTGAAGCAGTGACCAGTATATTCTTTCGCATTAGAAATGAAAGAGTGGCTATTCTGAATGGTATTTGACCGAATGTATTTTTTCCGATACCCTGTCTCTTACACTTGCCATTTTTATAATATAAAAAAACCGCTTTTGATCATTCTGATCTCGCAAGGAAGAATAATTTCTGTTCTTTATCGATTACAGTAAATACTCGATCTATCTTCGTTTTGGTTTCTCGTATAGTTATGAGTAAAAATGTCTCGAAATCTTGAATGTCGTCCACTGTGATACTTGCCAATTCTTCGCGGCGACATGCTCCACAAATACCAAAAATCAGTGTTACCTACAATAAATTATCAGATTAACATACTGAATATTGAGAAAACATGAAATTAGAACTTACTTTCATCATAAGATAAAAATCGTCTGGTGCTTCCCTCAAAAATAACTCGATTTCTTCTCTGCTTAGAAACTTCGATTTCTTTGGTTTATAACCATCAAATTTTCGTTTAAAAAAAGCTACCAATCTTGCGTATCTACTGATATCTATATTATCATGTACATTTAAAGTAGCTTTCAGCATGGAATAATATGACCACATGGTAGAGGGCTTTACAATATTTAGATTTTTCCAGAAAATAGGCAAGAAGTACATTCTCTGTGTATTTCTTATTTTTTACATTTTTCCCGTTGCACCACCTCACGAATTCTTCATACACCTTGTCGTATATTTTCTTGGATTTACTTGGCAATAAACTCAATTTCGCATCCTCAGCTGCTTTGCTTATTTCTGGTGGAGTACAATTCACACTTTCTTCGTCGCTTGGATCCATTTCAAAATCAGTAATAAATTATCTGTGATCATAAAATTGACAGCAAATATGGCTACTAGCCTATATAATCTTATTTCGAAAAATTGACTGAGTTGCCATGGTAACATTCATTCCATCACTTCTTGATTTATTCTGTTTCCGATATGATATGAATATACATCCTCACGGCAGCCTTGATGTATTTTTATCATGTTCTAGATATAAAGAGGTATCTATCTACATGACATCAAATATACCGGTCGTGCATAAAATTTTGTATGTATTTCGGGCGTAATTTGCTTTTATGGACCTAGGCGTGTTAATAGCCCTCGCTATCGCTGCGGTCCATAAAAGCCTATTTTACGCCCTTGATACATAAATAACTATCGTTAAAAAATTAGGTATAATTGATAGCTTTACTACTTTTCAATCTATTTTTCAGTTAATTTTTTTCTACTTTGACTCTCGTAAATGATCATTGTGAATAATGAAATCTTTGTTTTGGATAAAATTAATTAGAATTCTATAGGCAAATAATTGAACAATATTATTTCTCATATTTCATACAGAAGATCCGAAGTAAAAATATAAATTTGATTATATATTTTTGAGTTCCTCTTCAAGACTTCTAAATGTATAGTGACGTTTGTTTCACACCAAACACATCAAATAATGTCGGGGGGGATGGGGGGGTCCTATGAAAAATCGTCTCCTCGCAAAAAAATATAAATACAGTATACAGTGTGTGCTATTTAAAATGGAAACTCTTCTACAACTTCGCGATTTTTCCATGTTTTTAAAAACATTGGATATTGTTGATAATCTTTCTCATGTACAGAACAGTATAGATAATACATACGGATGCGGCACTATTATCAAAAATAACAGTAAATAAAAGAAATAAACTATTATCAGATATCAACCTAATTTTTACCTTTTCTTCTCCAGACTGAATAAAACAAGGTGAAAATAATGCAATTTTGTAAATTAGCAATTAAACTGCGATCAGTGAATATTGAATCAGTACTGTTCTGTACATAAAAAAGTTTTAACGATTATAATCATCACAATGTAACCAACGTTCAATTTGGAAATTGGTAATTATGTGATTTTCAAGGCCCCAAAAATTGTAATCGGAAAAATTCTTCACAAACCACCAAAAAAAAAATAGATATTTTTTTCAATATGAATTGAGAAAGCATAATTTCTCACCTCGCAGTTTTGTCATCAATTTTTCAGCTTCACTTCTAGTTGATAAATGGACGAAAGCGTAGTTCTTGAATTTATAAACTTTTTCCAGGTACTGTTCTTCAATAAAACGCAGAAGGAATTTTTGCAGATCTTCTGTTGTTTCTGTGACGCTGAGATTTCTGATGTACAGAATTTTCACCTAAAAACCGAAATCAATATCATCCAGTTTACATAATGAAATAGTGAAGTGGTATGCATTACAAATAATCTCAATGAATGAATGATGTCTATATTTTTAAAATTGTAATCTATTAGAATAATGATGAATGATATAATATTTTTTAACCGACGAAACCAAAAAGGAGGAGGTTCTCGAGTCGACGCGTATTTTTTTTATCATTTTTTTATGTATGATCCCGCATAACTTTTCACTGAGATGTCCCATTCCGATAATTCTTTTTTCAGTGGATAGGGTGTACTTTGAAGATGGTCCTATTCGAATTTAAAAGATGAACTCTACCCCTTAGGGTAGCAAACTCTGAATTCTGGTCCGTTAACCGATTCTATCAGGCATAAGTTTGTACTGGGTTCTTCGATTTGAATGATTCTTTTTTTAATAGATAGGGTATACCTCATATTCGGATTTCGGATGAAATTATCCACCCTTACTGGTAGAAAAATAGGGGATGATTGATATTTCACTTGTGAACATTGGCACACACATATGTAGTTGACAATGACAGATCGCTTCTGTTTGTTCCACATCCGTCACAGTCATTATATTCTATGAGAAGATGGAATGATATACAAAGTAATGAAATAAACTGACCAGAATAACAAAAATAATTCATATTACAACAAATAGTAAAAGTAGATAATTATATTATTTAACTAGTAATAGTTGAAGTAAGGTGGGTAAGTATTTTGGAAGTAATCAAAAAACAAGTAGGTAGTAATTAGTATATTTCAGCAACAAAAAATTGAAAAATAAAAACTTTTTAACAAAAAATTAAACGGACGAAATACGGAACTGAAAAGTAAAAAATAAAATAAACCTTCTAAGTCTCAATAACTAAGCTCCCAAACTAATGTAAGCAACTAATTTTGAGTCGGCGCCAAACGAACAATCAACGAAGATCATTAAATTACTTCAAAAAAATTATCAGAATGTCACAGCGCATTTTACGCCAAACGAACAATCAACGAAGATCATTAAATTACTACAAAAAAATTATCAGAATGTCACAGCGCATTTTACGCCTTACCCAATTCATTTGCTTGTTTGCTTGGCGCCGACTCAAAATGAGTTACTTACATTAGTTAAGGAGCTTAGTTATTGAGACTAAGGTTTATATTATTTTTTACTTTTCAGTTCCGTATTTCGTCGGTTTAATTTTTTGTTAAAAAGTTTTTATAGTGTCCCAACTAACCAAACATTACACCTACTTTCATAAATAGTGCCACTTTTTGCTACAAGAAACGTAGAGTAAGTGCGCCATATATGGACCACCAGAGTTTCTCAAAAAATGTCTTGTATAGAATCGACGGTTGGTGCTCACTGAGCCTCACGCCTCACCCCTCACGCGGTTCAACAGTCGCTTGCAGTAGGGCAGTGCGCACGTACGTATTCACGGGAGATGTTTTTCGTTTTCGTCAACTCGCGATGTATTTTTGTAGCTGGGTAAGCTCATCACTTCAACAAATATTACTCGATTTCAAAGTGGATCAAATCAGGAGAAAGGTGAGTTATTTTACAATTATTCATATTAAGTTGTAACATCCTACATTTATTATAATTTTCAGAATAACAATATTAGCCTCGAAATGTATGAGTATTACGATATAGACCACCGGCATGTTTTGAATATGGACTAGTGGTCCATATAACAAACAGTAACTTATGTTTGATTTTTTATGTTTAGGGATGGCATCTTAAACAAAAGAGAAGACCAGACAAGCGTGGGATAAAATCCATTGGCAGATGCAATTAAAGCTGTACGAGAAAAGAAAATGGGCTTTCTGAAAGCATCCAAAACATTCGCTGTACCCAAAACAACGCTTATACGTTTATCAAAAATAAAACACCATTCACCAAGGCGTTGTAGCCCATACCACGTTTAAAGAAAACTGTAGCAACAGAGAAAGAAGTCCCACCAGATCTATGATTTTGACATCCTCACCTTATAAGCAAGATTTAGTAACAGCCCTACCTAGCAACCCTACCTAGCAACTACAGACCTATCGCACTGCTATCTATTATTTCAAAGGTCATGGAAAAAGCCATCAACATCGAGCTCATGAAATATCTGGAAGACTCAGGAATTGTCAACGATAGGCAATATGGCTTCCGCCATCAGAGATCAACTGGTGACCTGCTCGCTTACGTCTCACATATATGGCAGCTATCTATTGAAAAGTATGGAGAAACTTTAGCTGTGGCATTAGATATCTCCAAGGCGTTCGATCGAGTTTGGCACCAGGGACTCCTCGCCAAGCTTCCGTCTTATGGCTTGCCCCCTCAGCTGTGTTCTCTGCTTGCTAGTTTTCTCTCAAACAGGTCTCTCCATGTAGTGGTCGATGGAGTTTCATCTGACACTCTACTCATAAATGCTGGTGTTCCGCAAGGATCTATTCTCGCACCAACACTATTTCTACTTCACATCAACGACCTGTTGAAAGCAACTTCATGTCCAGTACACAGCTTTGCCGATGATAGTACCCTCCATACCGCTTTCTCTTCCAGGGCCCCTATATCAGCCCGTGAAACCAGAAATGAACGAGGAAGAAATGTTAATAATATAAATATGGACTTAGCAACAATTCTCGAGTGGGGATCTAATAACTTGGTAGAATTCAATGCAAACAAAACACAAGCATGTCTTTTCTCTAGAAAAGCCGATCTCACTGTGCCTAACATAACTTTGTCAGGAGTAACCATACCACTGAAGTCATCCATATCGATGCTTGGTATTACTATCAGCAATAACCTTCCTGGGAAAATCACGTGAGGTCCATTGCCAAAAGTGCATCCCAAAAACTTGGTTTTTGTTTCGTGCCAAGAGCTATTTCACCCCCACTCAGCTGCTTATGATCTATAAGGCACAGATCCGACCTGTCCTGGAATACTGTTCCCATATTTGGAGCGCGGCACCTAAACATATCCTGAGGCTATTGGATTCTGTCCAAAAAAGGGCAATTCGTCTCGTCGGTGATGCCTCGCTTACAAACTCGCTCACTTGTCTGTAGAAAAGTTGGCGATTTGTCTCTATTTTATAGATATTTTCATGGGCGATGCTCTTCTGAAATATCAACAATCGTTCCTGCTTTGGCAGTCTCTTCGAGACTAACCCGTCAAGTTCAGTCATCACACCCCTTCGTGGTCACTTTGGAGACCTGCAGAACATCACTTTCCAAAGACTCGTTCATCCAACGAACAGCGAGGCTTTGGAACTCATTGCCTAGGGAGGTGTTCCCCGAGGCTTACAACCTCAAATCACTTGCATTCAGAAAATCCCGGACCCAGAACATAAAAAAAAAAAATCAATAAAAAGGAAGGAAGAAACAGATAAAGTGAAGAAAAAGATACCGTTGAACATTAAAAATAAATCAAAGAAAACAGCCCAGAAGAAAAGAAAGAACTCAAAAGATAGAGAATCATACCCTGAAAGTTCTGATAAGAGTGATTATTCAGTCAATGATAGCACAGATGAAAGTCCTGATCGTTCCCAAAATGAAAATAATGTAAATGAAGATGTTCCATGGAGAGAAATGGATCCAATGTGCACCTTGTAGGCGATAGACTCATGAAGATTGTGCTGGCATAGACTTCTATGTGTGCGAATTTTCTACCAATGATAAGTCTGAGGCCTAATAATTGACTGATTTAATTTTAGGTGATACAACTATTTTTTTCAATTATTTTGAACCAAATTGGCCAAGGTCCATATTATATTCACTTTTTGCAAGTTCACAAAAATGTCATATTTCAGAAAATGTTGATTATTTCTAAGATGTTGATGTTTTTTAAGAATTTTATTATTCGTTTTTGATACTAAATAATTACCGAACTGTTTAAAATAAATAATGCTGATTACACATTAAAATTCGGAGTTTTATTTGAGAAAATTCCTATGGTAGTCCATATATGGCGCACTTACTCTACATATTGATTACAGACAAAAATATACTGGAAATAAAGAAAAGCTAAATATGGTTATACTAGAAAAATCTTTCACTCATTTCTATTTGAATTCTATGACTCTTGTAATAAAATTCAAGAATTAACTGAAAAAATCGTATCAAGTAAAGACAGAGCTGGGCCGGATACTGATAATTGGAAGTTGTTGGTGAAGCATGCCAGCAGACTTCAGACTTACGTCTTGTAATGCGTTGCATATTGCATAATAAAGTACTCGCATAAGAGACGCGGGTATCGTAACCAGTGTGAAAACAGAAACGGTCGTTGCGCCAGAAACGAAATATTAGTATATGCGCAAGCGTGTCATATGTTTTTCCTTCAAAATCTTCCGAAATAAAATAGCAATTGGAATTTTCCACAGTATTATGATCGTGATGATGATGAATGAGAGTTTACACACAATTATGATAAAAATATGATAATGGAGTTTCTAATAAATCATAAGATCATATTTATCAGTGGCTGTGACAATAACATACAAAATGGGATAAAAAGGGCGTTTCTGGAAATTTCCTTTTCACTCTATATTCAAAACGAGGTGAAAACATGCTTACTCCATTTCAGATTTTGTATCTCAATACTCACCCTGGAAACTACCCCCGTATTCAAAAAAATCTCCAGAAACAGAGGTTAATTCATCGTTTCTGGAAATTTATTTTTGACTCTATATTCAAAACGAGCTGAGAAAGCATACCTACCCCATTTCGGATTTTGTATCTCAATACTCACCCTGGAAACTACCCCCGTATTCAAAAAAATCTCCAGAACAGAGTTAATTCATGGTTTCTGGAAATTTCCTTTTCACTCTATATTCAAAACGAGCTGAGAAAACATACCTACGCCATTTCGGATTTTGTATCTCAATACTCACCCTGGAAACTATCCCTGTATTCAAAAAAAAAATCTCCAAAACAGAGTGAATTCATCGTTTCTGGAAATTTATTTTTCACTCTATATTCAAAACGAGCTGCGAAAGCATACCTACCCCATTTCGGATTTCGTATCTCAATACTCACCCCAAAAACTAATTATGAAATGGGGTAGGCATGCTTTCTCAGCACATTTTGGATATATAGTGAAAAATAAATTTCCAGAAACGATGAATTAACTCTGTTCTGGAGATTTTTTTTAATACGAGGGTAGTTTCCAGGGTGAATAATATTGAGATACAGAATCCGAAATGGGGTGGGTACGCTTTCTCAGCTCGTTTTGAATATAGAGTGAGAAAGAAATTTCCAGAAACGATGAATTAACTGTTTTGGAGATTTTTTTGAATTCGGGGGTAGTTTTCAGGGTGAGTATTGAGATACAAAATCCGAAATGGGGTAGGTATGTTTTCTCAGCTTGTTTTGAATATAGAGTAAAAAAGAAATTTCCAGAAACGATGAATTAACTCTGTTCTGAATATTTTTGAATGGGGTGTTTCAGGTGAGTATAGATACAAATGAAATGGGGTGGTATGCTTCTAGCTCGTTTTGAATTATGAGTAAAAAAAATTTCTAAAACGATGAATTAACTCTTTTCGGAGATTTTTTGAATACGGGGTGTAATTTCCAGGGTGAGTATTGAGATACAAAATCCGAAATGGGGTAGGTATGCTTTTACAGCTCGTTCTGAATATACTGTAAAAATAAATTTTCAGATACGCCCTTTTTATCCCATCTTGTATGTTATTGTCATAGCCACTGATAAATATGATCTTATGATTTATTAGAAACACCATTATCATATTTTCATCATAATTGTGTGTAAACTTCCATTCATCATCATCACAATCAAAATATTGTAGAAAATTCCAATTGCTATTTCATTTCGGAAGATTTTGAAGGAATAACCCTTGCGCATATACTAATATTTCGTTTCTGGCGCGTCGACCGTTTCTGTTTTCACACTGGTGGTATAGTATACTTTTACATGTACGAGCACCGAATACTTTATTGAAAATGTACTGGGTACAGAGTACTAGAAATGTACATAATAGTACAGTAACTCGAGTAATTGTACTGAGTACGTCCAGCTCTGAGTACAGAGCAAACAAGCCAAACTATTTCTCATTCAACTGGTCTATACTGATTTAATTGTTCACTGTGTTTCATAGGAAACACGAATTTTATTATGACAATTTGGAGCACTTGCAATTTTATTTTATCATTTTCAGTCCCCCAATAAGAATTAAGAATGCAACTATTCTGGGTGTTTCTCAAAAGTGGATCACCCCTATAACTTTTTTGTTTCTACAGATAAACAAGTTAAATTTGGTGTGTAGGTATAATACATAAATATGTATTCTTTGTCGTATTCAATTATTTTCTATCACATTAGGTTTGACCGGAAATGACCCTTACTTTCTTATTTTAAATGAGATCCCTGGTATATTTTCACTTATTTCAATAGAAATTCACATTAAGGTTATAGTTTGATTATTTTCAATTGCAGGAGCTGTTTCTATAGGGAGCAAATCAAACTCACTTCGCTAACACGAGCGTATATGCGAAGAAACGGAACCAAAAATAATGTGTACCACTCGTAAACAGTCTCCGTCGGCGAACGGTAGATCAAAAAAGCCGATAGTCAATGTGATTTTGAGGAACAGCTGTTTGAGTGACCGCAAGCTTATGATAATGCTTGTAGGTATGTCTATACGTTGAGACTAATAAATCATCAGTTTCAGGAGGTCTGTGTAAATGAAAGTAGCGTCTCTGGTCTGGGATCGGAATAGGTTTTAAAATATTCTATAGTTGTGATGTATTTTGTTGGAAAATATAGCTGTTTTTCGACCATGGAAAAACTAAATTATGATGATCCGATTGCATTTTAATAGTTACTTCCTGGTTTATGGATTTTATTTTTTTATTTTAACGTATTTTTGAAATATTTAAAAATTTAAATATAATTAGTTATCTCCGCCTCTGTTGCTCAAAGGATTGCGCCTCAAGAGTGGGAAACTTGTTTTTATGCTTCTGCAATTGATAATGGATGAAGTATACAACGACACCCCATTCATCACTTTATGGCATTTTTCATCCTAAAATTTTTTATTTTTTAATTTTCAATCTAGAGTGTCACGAATGATTCAAAACGGTTGATTTTGGACAAAGTTTCGATCGGGTTTTACTTTTCATTTGGTTCACTAGTTCATTTTACGTTAACAAAATCGTAATCATGATGTTTACTCAATTTATTCAAATATAACAAAGGTGGCTCATTACCAAATATAAAATTTGCATCTTGTTACGAACAATTTGATACAACACAATCGATATTTTGAATAAACGTTTATAGTTTTCCCAATATCAATTGCAGAAGCATAAAAAAGTCTTGCGGCGAAATCCTGTGAGCAGCAGTGGCGGAGATAGCTAATTTTATTAAGATATTTTAAGATTTTAAAAATACTTCATAAATAATGAAAAATGAAAAAAAATTAAAGACAAGCTTTTATTTATACAAATACATTAAGAATGAAAAATAATTTCATTCATTGTTTGATGTAGGTTATTATTATATCCTAAAACGTATTTCGATCGGCACACACCAAGACCACAGACGCTACTGGTTTTTAATCTTTCAGAGCTATTAAAACACACATATAACGCGTGATTTATGACTTCCCCTCGTATAGACACATCCCCAAGCATTCGATTCGATTCGATTGGCCCAGACGAATCGGTGACAGCTGTCACTCAGGTCCACGTTGACTATCGGCTCTTATGATCTTCGCTTCGCCGGCGGCGAATGTTTACGAGTAGTACACATTATTTTTCGTTCCGTTTCTTCGCATATACGCTCGTGTTAGCGAAGTGAGTTTCTATTTGCTCCCTATAGAAACAGCTTCTGCAATTGATATTGGATGGACTATAATACTCCCAATAACATAAGAATTGATTTAACCAATAACGACCATAATGTTTGGACAAAGTGACATAACAAATCATAACCTAATTACCTCGGTATTTTGAAAACTTGCTGAAACGTGACTATAAAATCTAATAAACTTATTTGTTCTAAATGTTCAAATCGACCACAATGTTGATCTCGTAGTTGCTCTGCTGCAGTTCTATTGATAGCTGCTCGTACTTTCATTTCTCATTCCTCTTGTGTATGATGGGGTATCATACACCTCATTTTTTATCGTACCCCATAGGAAAAAATCTGAGAGCATTAGGTCCGGCGATCTACTCAAAAAATAAAATCACATTAAAACTCTTACATAAACTGAATTTTATCTTGGAGCCCATCTAAACGGTCCATTAGTACCAATCCAATTTTCTTGAAACCTACCATCCAAATATTTTCTAACCAAATTTGAATTATGAGAAGGAGCCCCATCTTGCTGGATGAAAACACCAACAGCGTTTGCTGAGGGTACATTCAGTCAAGTATCTTTCACCACTTTAGATGTCCATCAAATAATATTGGTCCCAACATTCCTTCTCCCATTATTCCCATCCAACAGTTAAAACCAAATCTGTCTTGAAATTTTCCTACTACCATTTGATGTCTACTTTCTCGAGCACAATATCTTTTGGTGTGTCTGTTATATATGCCCGAATTTGTAAATCGGGTTTCATCTGAGTAAAGAATTTTAAATGGAAATCTAGGGTCGTTTTCGAACTGTTCTAAAAAACAATTGCCATATTGTAATCTTCGTCATTTGAATACAGATGTAATTGATATTTAAATGAACGGTACTTGTATTTTCTTAGGAATCTCCATACGGATGAAACACTGATTTCACATCGCAGAGCAATTTCTCTCACGGATGTGGTGTTCTCGACTTGAACTAATGACACTACGTCAATTTATTTATCATCACAATGAATTGGTTTCGGTTACCATCTTCGGCCTCATTTCGAAGTTCTTGTTCCATTTTTGGAAAATAAGGACGAGTGGGATGTCGTCTGTTGGGATATCTTTCCGCATAAAACGGCGCTGCAACAATGACAACCCCCACATACCAATTTTAAATCGAATCGGACCATAACCACATCTTGGAGCCGCCATTATGTTTTTTCTCCAACATGCATTCTCACCGGAATAATGAACGCCTGCCAAATTTCAAATTAATCGGACTACTAAAAGTCAGTCAGAATTCACTTGCAAGAATTACCCCAAACTAATTAACTGACTAGTGAAACTAAATACAAGCTTATAAAAATAGGTATTGTTTCTCAAGAATTTCTGCCAAAACTGACAAATTCAATTTATTGTCATAACCATTGTTTTTTATTACTTTCCAAAGCCTCCTCATTTTTTTCACTATCAACGATGCCGGTTGATGGCCGTCACGATGAACTATTAGAGCGTTTAGACAGATTGTGATACTGGATATTCATTCAAAATATCGATTGTGTGGTATCAAATTGTTCGTAACAAGATGCCCATTTTAGATATTATAATGAGCCACCTATGTTCTATTTCAAAAAATTGAGTGAACATAATAATTACGATTTTGTGAACTTTAAATCAACCAGTAAAACAAATAAAGAGTAAAACTCAATCAAAACTGTTTTTCCATGGCAACTTGATCCAAAATTAACCGTTTCAACTCATTCATGACAGTCTAGATTGAACATTGAAAATTAAAAATTTTTGGATGATAAATGCCGAAAAGTGAAAAATGGTGTGTCATTGTAGTCACAAAGTGGTTTTCTATTGAAATAAGTAAAAATATACTAGGTGTCCCATTTAAAATAAGAGAGTAAGTCATTTCCGGTCCAACATAAAGTGATAGAAAACAATTGAATACGTCAAAAAATGCATATTTATGTACTTTACCCACATACCGAATATAACTTTTTATCTGTAGAAATAAAAAAGATATAGGCGTGAGCCACCTTTGAGAAACACCCGGTAGAGTTATATCTAAGCTTTCTCAATTTGCAACATTTTCTGCAATTGTGTTTATTGAACATTAATTTTTGTTTTCACTTCCCGCACATTATTTATACAAATGAAAGACATTTTCAATTGAAATTTCCCAGAAAATTGTAACTCGCCAAACTCATAATGCGCTATTGTTTTGTATACGATGGAGGTACAAAAATATCAAAGTACCTCCAATGTCATACTGTACAAAAAGTTACTTGATAAAAACTTTTTAACAAAAAATTAAACCGACGAAAAAATCAACTGAAAAGCAAAAAATAAAATAAACCTTCTTAGTCTAAATGATAATGGAGCTTCTAAACTAATGTAAGTAACTGATTTTGAGTCGCGACAAACAAAAAATTATCGAAGATCATTATCTATGGAAGAAGTCATCAAAACGCAGCCGTGCATCTCGCTGCCATCATTTTACGCTTCACCTAATTCAATTGCTAGTTTGTTTGGCGCCGACTCAAAATCAATTACTTACATTAGTTTAGGAGCTCAATTATCATTTAGACTAAGAAGGTTCATTTTATTTTTTGCTTTTCAGTTGTTTTTTCCTTGGGTTTGATTTTTTGTTAAAAAGTTTTTATTTTTCACTTTTCAGTTCCGTATTTCGTCGGTTTAATTTTTTGTTAAAAAGTTTTTATTTTTCAATTTTTTGTGGCTAAAATCTACCAATTACTACCTACTTGTTTTTTGATTACTTCCAAAATACTTACTTACCCACCTTACTTCAACTATTACCAGTTAAATAATATAATTATCTACTTTTACTATTTGTTGTAATATAAATTATTTTCGTTGTTCTGGTTAGTTTATTTTTTTACTTTGTATATCATTCCATCCTCTCATAAAATATACTGATTTTGACGGATGTGGAACAAGAATAATGTCAGTAGCGATCTGTCATTATCAACTACGTATCTGTGTGTTCACTAGTGGAAAATCAATTATCCCCTATTTTTCCACCCGTAAGATTGGCTAATTCCTTTCGAAATCCAAATATAAGGTATACCCTATCTATTAAAAAAAGAATCATCCAAAATCGGTTAACGGACCAGAATTCAGAGGGTGAGTGATTAATATCCTTCATTTCGCTACCCTTAGGGGTGGATTTTTCTTTTAAATTCAAATGGGACCAAATTCGAAGTTCACCCTATCCACTGAAAAAAGAATTATCGGAATAGGACGCCTCAGTAAAAAGTTATGCGTGATCATACATAAAAAAATATGATGGAAAAAAAAATATACGGGTCGAATAGAGAACCTCCTCCTTTTTGGTTTCGTCGGTTAAAAATTGGATTTAATTGATGTAAGTGCTGACAAAACCTATTCTATTACTTCATTTGAGAAAAAATTGTTATTTTTTATAAGCTGTTGTTACAAATGATGTTTGCTCTTGCATTTCAAAAACCAGTACAACCAATGCAAATAAAAAATATTGCCAAAATTGATAAGAGCAAACATCTCAAAAAAAGTTTTTATTTTTTATTTTAAATGAACAGTTATGCGTTGAGGAATTTTCATTGCTTGATGACCATTGATTCAAGACTTTCTCTTCAATGTATCCCTATGAAAAACTCGTAGGGTTTGGATCGAGAGGTCTAGTAGGCCACAAATTGTTGAGGCCTTTGGCCATTTGGGAATCCTCCTCAAATGTCAAGTGAAAACACCCAGTCATCTTGTCGATTCAACACTTTAACACCTACCTAATGGAAGAGTGTTGAAAATATTCAGTAAAATATTTTTGTTCCCAAATAGCATTGAATTTTGCAGAAAAAATACCACTAGATCGACATTTTTCAAAATTTTGTAACTTAAAATTGACATTGTCAAATATAATAATTCAATTTTTACATAGTTATACTCGTCCATCTGATTTCAAGTTTGACAATGTCAGTGGATTATGTAGTGAGGGTCAAAATTGTTTTTCATCAAAATTCCAGATTCCAGCAGGGTGACTCATTTGAAGAAAAACAATATTCAATTGTTCTTGAAATGTTACTTTTTGAGTGAGAACACAGTGCATTTTTTCATCTCATGTTAAATTTTTGAATAATAACATTGATCAAATATTCAGTTTATACTCACACTGTTCAGAATGAAGGGTTCAATTTCAGGAACTGGCACAGACCAGTCGACTATAGCAGCTGTGCCCCATAGTCTTAGTGAACCAGCAAATTTGGCTCGAAAATTTGCAGCCATTTCGTGAGATTTGAACTCTACAAACACAAACCCTCGATTTTCTGATCTATTTGAGTAGCTTCTGAAAAATATAAAGTTTGATAAACCATATCCAGGAAAATATTGTTGTTGTATATGAAAAACACCTTTAATAATAAAATACAGTGCTATGTATATGGAGCCAGGGAAGGAGAGTTGGTATAATTTAGCAGAAATAAAGGGTGAAGATTTCAAAAATGAAAAAAGTTAAATTACAAAATTCCCGATTTAAACAATTCTTTCATAATTTGTATTCTATATTATTCATCAACGACATATTTGAGTTCAAAATGGTATTGTAATTCTGCACATTTCCAGATATTTGGGGCCATAATCCACATACCTATAGCCTGGATACACTACCCCTCGAGTTTGCATATGACCATTAACAAATCAAACAATAAAAATAAACAATTTCGATGGAATTTGAGTAAATTTCGGCGCATTTCTAAATGTGATAACTTTTTCTGTACCTTTATAATCTGCCACCAATTTTTCAATTAACACTAGCCACTTTTAAAAATGGCGGTCAAACAAGTCAGCTTTTAAACGAAAAAACAAAGAGAGTTGTAAAAAATACAAGTGAGCATTTTGTAGATAACATTTTTAATTCTTCCAAGAATCCTTCTCCAGTATTTACTGCAGTTCAACGTAAAAAATGACTCGTGACCACTTGCCAAGGAAAGTGCGCGTGAAAAATGCCTCGAACAACTGCAGCGTAGTAGCATATTCGCAGCTGCAGTCAATGAGCACGAAATATGACGATAGATATGCCGTCCTTCGGAGGGGACGTTAAGATGGCGGTCCAAAGTTCACGGATGTTGTGCTCTTTAAAGATCCCTACCTCTGAAACAACAGAAGATTCGCAAAATTTCCGGTTGGTGTGCTCACCGGCGTCAATGATTAGCCTAGGTAGCAGAAGAAAGGAAAACTTTGTTTTTTATCCATTGAAAAGGTGTTATGTAGTTGAAAACGGGCCTGAAAATTCTAAAAGTTTTTTTTTAAATCAATTACCGTTTTTACCCACTCAAAAATCGAAGAATTCAAAAAATGAGAACGATCTTTTTTATTGTTATTTCAAGCATATATGTCGGACTTTTTAAATGCAGCCAATTATAGAATTTTGGCGCATTTTAAAAATTTCAAACTTTTTTCTGTACTATTGTAACCAATTTTTATTTCAAACATGTTTATTCGCCTATAGAATTGAAAAAAAGTTTTTTTATTGAAACGTCCGAAATAAAATAACAATGAGAGCTTTCTCAATGAACTTTTGAAATGAGAATTTTGTAGATGACTTACTATAGTTTGAAATTAATAATAACTTCGTTTATTAGCCTCTGTAAAGGTGTTATCTAGGGAAAAACAAGCCTCATTATGCTAAACGTTTATTAAAAAAAATTGACTTCTAAAACATTAGGAAATTGGAAAAAGGTGGAAGATCTCTTTTTATTGTTATATCAATCATTTTGGCTTGCATGTATGTGACTTTTCCAATAGTTATTAGCTGCTAAAGAGAAAAAACCCCAACATACCAATTTTTAATTGAATCGGCCATTTTGTTTTTTCTCTAACAATATTTGTATAATGCATTATCACCGGAATTATGAACACCTGCCAAAATTCACGTTTATCGGACAACTAGGAGTGGGTCAAAATTCAGCCGCAATATTTGTCCCAAACATACTATAACAAACTAACAAGTTAAAGAAAAGCTTATACAAAAAATGTAAATAGATATGGTCTACAAAAAGTTCAACTCCATAATTTTGATAAAATATATATATATATATATATATATATATATATATATATATATATATATATATATATAAATATATATATAAATATATAATATATAAATATATAAATATATAAATATATAAATATATAAATATATATATATATATATATATATATATATATATATATGTATATATATATTTTTATTTTAGTTTATACAGTCCCGTTTCTGTACATACTGCTTACGAATCCAAACCAAATCCGACGAACTCAGACCCGACCTCGGGCTTGACAAGGTTTTGCTATGTAAAACTGTCTAGGAGGGTTGGGATGCACACGGGACGAAATAATGGCCGGGTTCGAAAAGGCGGTAAAATGAAGATTTTGATACCGATTGAGTTCCATCACTGAGCGTGGAGGCGGCGCTTCCAGCGGAGATGTATCTGGTATATAATGCCATGCATTTTAACGACGAATCCAACCCGAAATTTGGCAGCAGCGCCGTTTATGTATTGACGAAGTTTTAGCAGCAAGTCTGAATCATATTGTCGATATATTGTGATTATGGATTATTAGAGGATACTTTTATTTTACGGAAAATGATATTTAAAGGACTAGTTTGTTGACAGCTTATTCTACTTTATTTTAATAAATAATATTGTTCAGCTTTTTACAAGCTTTTATTTAACTTGCTTCGTTCATATATGTCCTTCCGGTGCAAAATTTATAAGTGAATTTTGACCCTCTTCTAATCGTCTGATGAACTTGATATTTGGCAAATGTTCATAACTCATGTGATGATGGTCCGATTCCATTCAAAATTGGAATGTGGGGGTTTTTGGGATCGGAGAGTATGATTTTTTTTACAAAATTCATAAATTCAGTATGACATCTGAAAGCTAGCGCACGAGTTTCGTGATTATGATCCGATTTTATTGGTATGTGTGGGTTTTTGGGTTTGGAGACTATGCATTTTTAGGTAAAATTCCCAAATTCAGGATGGCGGCTCCAAGATGGTGGACGATTTTTGTAATTATGAACAAGTTCTATTCAAACTTGTTATGTGGGGGTTCTTAGGATTGGAGATGACGGACGAGTTTTATTATTATGGTCTGATTCTATTCAAAATGGGTGTGTGAGGGATTTTGTGGTCGGAGATTATGATCTTTGTGTCAAAATTCATGAATTGAAGATGGCGGGCGAGTTTTGTGATCATGGTATGATTGTATTTAAAATTGGTGTGTGGGGATTTTTGGAGTTGGAGATTGAGAGTTTTTTTTTATTCATGAAATCAAGATGAAGGACATGTTTTGTGATTATGTCTCGATTCTATTCAAAATTGGTATGTGGGAGTTTTCGGGATCGGATATTATGAATTTGTTATAAAAATTCCCCAATTCAAGATAGCGGAAGAGTTTTGTAATAAGGTTGGGACATTATATTTTTTTATATGGAATATTTGGAATCTACGTTTTTTTTCCTACGTTTCACGCACCTCCATCACCTTGGAGAGAAAGCGTGACGTCATAGTTCTGTTGAGCCTGTTGATCCTCTCTTCTGCAGTAGGCAGTGGGCACGTGTTGCTGCCGCTAATATTGCGAAGTGTTCATTGTTCGCGTTATCAATATTCGTACTGTAGTTTTCGAAATGCCTACTCCAAAAACGAGTTATCGTTGGTGTTATGGGCCTGGTTGTGGGAATTCAACAAGAAAAACCGCAAAAATTATATTTTTGCGTGCCTTTCCAAAAAAAAAAAAGAAAGGTTTTATGTTGCTCGTTTCAAGTTCCTACATACCAACAAAAACACAATTGTTTTGCTGCGAGGATCATTCCACTTTGGAGGATCATATGGAAAACTACATGCAGTATTCATTAACGGGTACTGCAAGAAAATTGAAAAAAGACATTCTGCCGCACATTTTCAATGAGCATTTACAATGAGCAGCTTGATGCAAATTTGAGACTGTAACTCAACCATATCGCAACTCATGCCTCAATGAACGGTCGTTTTGAGACCTACCCGAAAAATCTGGTAATACACACAATTTTTTTGTCAAAACAGTGCTCGCGAAAATTTTAAATTCATCAGCGGAAGTTTGATTCGATTTTTTGAATTCTATCACGATTTGATCAAAAGACAAACACATGATTTCACGCTCTTTGATATTATAACAATATCGAGTAAACTGCAAGTTAATTTGTTTTTCCTGAGCAGTCACTAAAAATTCGCGTAAAAAGTTTTTTTTCACATCGTTTGTGTAAGGCGCAGAAACAACAGCAGAATTATCGAATTCAGATAGGACTTTTATGGATTTTTTTGTTGTTCCTACTGTGGATGAAAAGGATTTTTTCCAATAGCACAGTACTTCGGTAACAGCAGGTTCTCCGTTGCGGCGGTGGTTTCGACAGCGTAAAAACGAGTAGTGCAATAAATGTCTAGTTGTAAATTCCCAAAATTACATGAATAAATAAATATGGATGTACTTACACTCTACGAATAGTGAAAATAACTCAATAAAAAATCTATAAAATATCCTGATTCTCTTGATTTTAATAATATTTTTCCTAGTACTATCGATTCGTCTTATATTTTTACCTTTCGTAGCTGCACAATCCAAAGAGGAAACATTTTCAATGACATCTTCTTCATCGACTGTCATTTCCACACGATGCATGTGGCCGGTCCGAGTCCAACAGTATCGTGACGTCATGCTACCAAAAGGCCACTCCGAGCGGACGGAGAATTTATCGATTTTTGAAATCATTTTTAACGAAAAACAATTTTTAATTTTTTTTCAACAGTATTATTTATAAAAGTGGTTTTTTACTGATTTTTCCCATCATGTCCCAACCTAATTTTGGCCCGATTCGATTGAAAATTAGTATGTCATGGTTTCTGGGGACGGAGAATATGAATTTATCCCAAAATTATTGATTTTGAGTCAAAATTCATAAATTGAAGATGGCAACTCCAACATGGCGAATGAGTTAATCTTTAAATAATCTCCTCGTTGAAGGACTAGATTGCTACTTACAGGAAAAAAAGGCCTCATAATAACGATGCTTCAACAAAAATGTTCAGGTTTCAGTTCGAATACAAAAGCGACAAGCTTTTGAATCTATAACTCACGGAATAACTTACGTCACACATCCAAAGCAATTATTTTATTTTTTTAGTTCATTTGTATAAAAGCTTGTCTTTAAAAGGGATTTTTATTCACTCCCGTTTATCTTTGAATTATAGTATCTGTTTATTTATATGAAGATTTGTTGTCAAAGTATTTGAATACCTTGATGAGATAATTTGGGAAAATTTCTGTATATTGAGAAAGAGCCTATCAGTTGTGGAGTATTTTGAAAAACGATTTGGATCATTCTGAAGGTCTGAGTAGTCCACGTTGTCCTTGATTCCTTTGTAAATTTTTAGATCATCCACGTATGATGATATTTAAGATACAATGAAAAAAAATTCTATGTCACTTAGAAAAATACTGAGTAAAAAGGGACCTCGGTGTGGTACGACTGAGGTAATTAAGGTTTCATGTGATCGAGATATATTGATATCTGTCAGAAATATAAGAGTGTAGAAGCCTTAATAGATTGCCATGTACACCAATATTTCCAAGTTTCGTCCTCAGAGTTGAACGATGTACTTTATCGAATGCCTTGGAAAAGTTGGTGTACACCGCACACATTGACAATCCATGTTCCATGGAGTTGTGAATATCTTGCGCAAACGGAAAGAGATAGGTAGTGACATTTACCTTCTTGTTGAAGTGTAGTTATGAGTTTACAAATTTCATTCCATATTAGTAGGGAAAATTGGGATGCAAACAATCAAAGTGACACACAAACAGATGATCTAAGTTGATAAAAACCAATAAAAAAACCTTTTTAAAGACAAGCTTCCATTTGAGCCGTGTACTAAAACGTATAAAATGAGTTTGAGTCATCGCTGACAATGATTTGATTATTTTTTGTTGAATTATTTGGTTGCAAAAAGTTTGTCGCACGAAATTTTGCTTTTTTCTCCAACAAAAATTCCATAATGCATTGTCATTGAAAGTGTTTGGCGAGTTAATTTTCCTCTCGTGTTTGTATTGTGAAAATAAAACATTCCATGTAGAATTTGATCCTAATATCATGCGAAAAGAGCGGCAACAGTGCCGGGTCTGAGTACGTAGATTAAATGGCAGAAATTATATGTGATGGCTTGAGAACGCGCTAAAATATAATTAGCTTATGACATGAACTATACAATTATAATGTTTTTCACTTTTTTTTACCCCTCTCAGTTCCAGTTATTTTTGGAGATTGTAATAACTGTAGAACACCAAAATGTTTGTTGAAATCATGAGTATTTCTAGTGGGTCTGTGGTGATCTGAATACTATAATGGTCTGACAACGTGGGTTGAATCTGTATATATATATATATATATATATATATATTGTAATGTAATGAGAATTTGGATAATGATAGTTGTTCTTATAAAATGAATGAAGCTAATAGTTTTTGTTATTCTTTGTGAACCAAATTGATATGATATAATGTATAATAATTTGTATGTGGTAATAATAATTGCCAACGAACGTCACTGTTCTCCCGTCACGTAGCTGACAATTGTTATTCCTTTTCTCACCACAGCTAGCACAGTTGGTACGCCCTCATCTCATGGTGACCGGTTCAAGGCAATAGAGACACAGTTTATTGAATGGTCTTTGGCATGTTATTGATCATTGTGAGAAAACAAACAACAAAATATCAAAAAGCAATTATCTCCTTTATTCAGGAAGACTTAAAATACCTGGCCTACGAGAAATAACTTATACTAGGGTGAATCAAACAAATATTCACGGATAAAAATAATAAATCAGATCATGGATAGATAAACAAAACCTCACTTTTTCCGTGAGAGTGACGTTTTCTGTTATTGTTCAAAATAGGTTGATATAAAGTTCTTCGAATGTGAAATATGTTATTTGTGAAATAGTTCAGGACCGAAAGTGCACTATTAAAGTTTATATACCTGCTGGAGATGTCGGTGTTTCAAGATATGCCCTGAAACTGGATACCTTGTCACTACAAGCGCTATCAGGAACTCCAATACCATAAATCAGGAACCATACAGATGCGGAAATCAGATTTGGAGACGTGGAAATGATATATAATTAAAGTACTACTGGTTTTGCTCTGGAATTCTTTCAATTTTTGTTCTCTCAAAATGTTGCGTCCATTCCCTTCTAATTTTATTTTCGATCTCCTCCTTGGCTTTGTTTGTTGTTGCCTCGATACAAGTTTCCCTTCCTGTTTTCCCATTTGAATTTTTGAATTCGCGCACTAAATTGTCACATTTCACTGTTTAGGTTTATCTTACTCAATTTATATATCCAACTATTTTTCCATACTTATTACTATTTACAAATTCTAATAATAATTGCTTATGATATCAACGAATTGCTTTTCCTTCACAATTTCCAATTTTTACCTATGACCATCTATTCTCTGATTGGCTATTATCATGAAGACGTTTGCTGTTCTACCATTGGTTACTTTTAGTTATCTCCAATTTCATATACTGTATGTTTCAAATTTATAAATTGTTGATTACTGTTTATTCCTGAAAATTTTGTAAATTTAGACTTTTTATTGTCTTTTTTCCAATTATGGTTTATGATCATTATGACAGTGTATGAAATTGATTGTTTTATATTATTTTGACATTTTTATCTATCCATATTATACAAAGGCTTATAAATAAATAGAACTTCAAAAGTTATTCAAAAAAAACATAACATAACATAACAATATATATATATATATATATATATATATATATATAGTTTATTTCTTGAACCAGTTACTTTATACTTAAGAGTAATCTTGGATTATGGTTCTTCAGACAATTTATAGAGACTTATTTATAATTTATTGTTTGAAATTTTCATTATAACGTTTCGCCTGGAGGCTTCATCAGATTTCTACAACACATATACCGTTTCAAAATGGTTTTTTGTTTAGCACATTGTGCTGTTTGGAGGTGTTTTCATTCTTTCTTACCATTCTAGTGAGAAATAACAGTGTCTCGAAACAAAATTGGTATCTATTGTTCTTATATGACTTGATCGTATGGTTTGGAGTGAACTGTAACATGTATATATATATATATATATATATATATATATAGAGAGAGAGAGAGAATAAGAGAAATCTGATTCGAATCCAAAAGAACCCACCATCCGTCTACAGCCTGTTTCATGGTTTCCCAATCATCAGGACGGCCTGTGGTCTCTTTCAAATTCGTATCAGATTTCTCGTAGGTTAATAGCCTTAGACCAATACAAACATGTGAACTGCATCAGATTATTGATAGTGACACATATAATATGTGCGGTGGAGCTTAAACCTAATATCGTGGAATTTTAATAGCACGAAATTTCGTGCATATTAACAGGTCACCAACAAATGTGTCAGATAGGCCTACCCACGATACCAATAGTCGTACTCCTCATGCGCTTAACGCAAACAAATATCTAGAATAAGAGAAATCCGTTTCGAATCCAAAAGAACCCACCAGCCGTCTACAGCCTGTTTCATGGTTTCCCAATCATCAGGACGGCCTGTGGTTTCTTTCAAATTCGTATCAGATTTCTCGTAGGTTAATAGCCTTAGGCCAATACAAACATGTGAACTGCATCTGACACATTTGTTGGTGACCTGTTAATATGCACGAAATTTCGTGCTATTAAAATTCCACGATATTAGGTTCAAGCTTCACCACACAGATTATAGGTGTCACTATCAATAATCTGATGCAGTTCACATGTTTGTATTGGCCTAAGGCTATTCCTACGAGAAATCTGATACGAATTTGAAAGAGACCACAGGCCGTCCTGATGATTGGGAAACCACGAAAGAGGCTGTAGACGGATGGTGGGTTCTTTTGGATTCGAAACAGATTTCTCTTGGTCTCGATATTTGAGGAGTACGACTATTGGTATCGTGGGTAGGCCTATCTGACACATTTGTTGGTGACCTGTTGATATGCACGAAATTTCGTGCTATTAAAATTCCACGATATTAGGTTTAAGCTTCACCGCACAGATTATAGGTGTCACTTCCAATAATCTGATGCAGTTCATTATAAATACCAATATAATTATATATATATACAACCCCCTTTCATTTATATGCCAACGTATATGTGTGTGTCACTCGACTCAACTTTAAATTCCAATACAATATCTCGAAGCAAAATCGTACATCAGTAATCATGAAGATTTTTTGAAAAAAATGTTATGATGTGAGGTATATGGTGCAGCAATATTTAAATCGCAATGGAAAGCGGGAGGCAAGGTTCTGTGAAAATTTACCCGGTTTAGAATCTGAAAATGGCAATAATACACATTTAATGTGCTGAGAGAAAAAAAGGGACAAAACAAAGTTTTTGTCTACCCAGATGTTGCAATTGTAAAAAAGTGTCAAATAATTGAGAAAGTGGTTGGACATGCTGAGAGTAGGGAAGCATTCTTATTCAGAAATATTTCTGATTAACTTTTAGAGTAGTCCTAAGTTCTATGCGGAAAGTCAAAGGAATTTATAACTGATTATGTTAGTATATTATTTTGGATTTCAATGAATTATTTCGTAATTCATTCATTTCCACACTTTCAGTCATTTATATAAGAGAATGCTATTTTATTTTCATTATAATGTTTGTAAATAACAGACTCTTTATTTATTTCACATTGTTTTGTCTCTCTCTCTACTGCGGTTTCCATGGAAACATTTTTTTTTTTAAATTAGTGATTCGCTTTACTTGCAATACGTTCAAAGTGGTTTTGCAAGGAAATAGTATGGGTGATCCGCTTCACCCCTAACTATGTGGTAAAGCGGATAACCTTTAAAAAAATATATGAGGTGGTACGTGCATCACAAAAAAAACTAATGTGTGTATCAGAGAGCAGAAGAATGCACAAATAATATTTATTTATTGCAGAATTTAAGTAGGTACCTTACAATGCAAGAATGTTAAAAAACTCCAAATTTTGATCCGCTTTACCCCGTTTAACGGTACCTGAAATTTTGATTTTTCTAGTAAGCTGTGCATATCTACCGACAAATGAAGTGAAGTTGTTTACTGCCTGATTCGTCATCTGAAAAATGAAATATGGCTCCTGTTTGGCATAATAAATGAGAATTCGTTGATTTATGGCGAATGTCTAGTATATCCTTTCGTAGTTGGATGAGGATGTGGTTTATCATCCACCTCTGATACAACATAGTAGTATTTGCGCTTTGATCGAAAATGCCGACCATAGGCGGAGATTTATTCTTTTTCTTCAAATGTAACTTTGCCTATTTTTTCTCAAGATTCCTTTTGTGTAATTGTTCATCATTACATTTCGTCTGCCTAAATCTGTTCGAACATTTGTATAATTGTTTTTATGGAGACTGTGTTGGATTTGAAAAAATCTAGGATTTTGTATGAAAAATAAAATTTGGAATTCGAGAAAACTCTTCCAGATGTGGAATTAATTTTGTTTGTTTCTTATTTAATTTTTCTACCAAAGCAAATGCCTCACATTGGGAATTATATTTGTTTTTTTTATAATTTGGCCATAAATTGCAAACATTGTGCAAATAGGTTCAAGATATATATCAGACCGATATATGTCTACCGTGGTCCAGTTAAATACTTGATTATCCATCGCGTTATCTTGTTTTATTTTGTACTGGTTGATTGAAATTGCATCCGAAGAATAATACGATTACGTAGTTAACCATTACAAAATTTGAAACTCTACTCTGTTGTCTAATGGTGGGAGAGTAATAATAGTCCAGTGCAATTACGGAAATAAATAAACATAAAATAATGTAGTTTGGGGATTAGGAAGGATCGATAGGAGGGTATATTCTGAGCATATATTCCAATTTGAGGGATTCTGGCGAGGTCAGCTCAAGGTCATTTCGATGAAAACGCGTTTAATTCGATATCTCGAGAACGAATAGTGTTAGGCAAAAAATTGTGGAGACCTTTTCTCTTCTAATTTACATTTACCAACTTTTTTAGCTGAAACTTTTTATTTTTTCATCAATATTTTTCAATTTATTGCTTCCGAAAGGCAAAAGTTTTACTTTTTTTCCTCCCTTTTTTTTATTTTTCGCTATTTTCTCCCCAACCATTCAATTTTATTAAATTTTACTGATTATCAAAGTGTAGATCTTTTAATTATGAACAACTTTTTGCTTGAACTTTTTTCTGTAATGCCAATACCTTCAGAGTTATATATTACTTTACCGAGCGAAATCTGCGCCACTGTCGCTATATCAGCGACATCAGTGGGTATTGAGTACTTGAAAGAAATATTAGAGTATTCCATGATCATTTATTAGCCAACTTACCTGTATCAAAAGGTGAATCGATTAAACTATTTAAAAATTGTACTTTATTTAAATATTAAATATTGTAATCATTCAAATATCATTTAAATATTGTACTTCTGCAATTTGGGAATTTTTTATTCCATTCGATGGGATAATAATGTGAATAAGGATTATAAAAAGAAGTAAATGAATAATTAAAACTGTATTGTACTTGGTAGTAACACCTCAACGAGTTAAAAAATGCGGCATCGGAGGTAGGAGGAAGGGATTCCAATTTAACCCTCCCACTGCCTGCCATTTTTTTGTATCCTTTATAACGGAGCTCGTTGAGATTCGTACACCTGAAGCCTTGCGATACAAATTCAAAATGAATTGTTCGCCGTGTGAAGCGAGAGTTGTTTAGTCTGCCTTAGCTTGTAGAAAAACTTCAGTCAGAGAAATCAAATCCGGAGTATTCTTCAATGCGGTCATTGCAGTGTGTCCGTGAATACACGTTGCGACAATGGCGCGGATTTCGCTCGGTAAAGTAATATATAACTCTGAAGGTATTGGCATTACAGAAAAAAGTTTAAGGAAAAAGTCGTTCATAATTAAAAGATCTACACTTTGATAATTGGTAAAATTTAATAAAATTGAACGGTTGGGGAGAAAATGGCGAAAAATAAAAAAAAGGGAGGAAAAAAAGTATAATTTTTGCCTTTCGGAAGCAATAAATTGAAAAATATTGATGAAAAAAAAAAAGTTCCAGATGAAAAAGTTAGTAAATTTAATTTAGAAGAGAAAAGGTCTCCACCATTTTTTGCCTAACACTTACCGTTCTCGAGATATCGAATTAAACGCGTTTTCATCGAAATGACCTTGAGCTGACCTCGCCAGAATCCCTCAAATTGGAATATATGCTCAGAATACACCCCCCTATCAATTCCTCATAATCCCCAAACTACATAATTTTATGTTTTTTTTTTCCAATAATTTCCGTAATTGCACTGGATTATAAATAATTATTGAACTGTAAAACGGCGTCGTCTTCACCGTATTCCATAGGCATACGAGGTCAAATCTAAGGTAGATGTCATTGGATAGCTTATGAAAAACTAAGATAGGAATGTGCAAATAGGTAAAGGACATCATGATTGAAATATCTAGAATTTTCCGGAGAACCCACAAATGCAATAATATACTGGGGATCCCATTAGAAAAAACAAAAGATTATATCATAACTTTTTAATGCGACGTTCAATTGTTTTTCTATTTACATTTCTTTCCGGGCTGTTCAGAAAAAATGCTACAAATTTAACCATTTTTTTAGCTCCTCAATTAAGGACGATATCTATTGATCCAAATATTACCAATATCCCTGTAAAGTTGGTTCAAAGGGAGTAACTTATATAAAATGACTGAAAAATAAACTTTATAAACTATATTTTTCATCGTTCAGGATAACCTCTTAGTAGGTTTTTCATGTTGAAAAAGGGAACATTATTCTCAATTGAAAAAAGAAAAAAAGAATTAGAAAAATCTACGATAAAAAATTTAAGTTAGTTTTTGTAATATCTAACAGAAAACAACTACTGTGCGAACTCTCTAACTTTTAACCTGAAGAAATCTGATTTACATTTTAATTCAGATATTTGATTGAAAAACTCTTTATCCAAACTTGATTGAGAAAGTTTTTTATTCAAATACCAGAATGAAAATGCAAATATTCACTATAGGAATTTCTCAGGTGAAACTTTGGGGATCTTTCACAATATTTATTGTGATATAAATTCTATATATCAGATAATGTCAATGTCCAGCATGCCATAGTGGCTGGGAAGTAGTTGTTTTCTGTTGGACATTACAAAAAGTAACTTCAATTTTTAACCGACGAAACCAAAAAGAAGGAGGTTCTCTATTCGACGCGTATATTTTTTTTTATGTATGACCCCGCAATACTTTTCACAGAAGAGTCTGATTCCGATGATTCTCTTCTCATTGGATAGGGTGTACTTCGACGTTGGTCCCTTTGAATTTTGGTCCATTAACCGATTCTATCAGGCATAACTTTGTAGTGGGTTTTCCGATTTGGATGATTCTTTCTTTATTAGATAGTGATATAATGATCTTCGATAATTGTTTGTTTGGCGCCGAAACAGAATTAGTTACTCAAATTAGTTTAAGAGCTCAATTATCATTAAGACTAAAGAGGTTTATTTTATTTTTTGATTTTCAGTTGATTTTTCCGTCGGTTTGATTTTTTGTTAAAAAGTTTTTATTTTTTCATCGTAGATTCGTTTCTAATAATGAAAAAAAAAATTTTGCAATTTTCAATTGAGGTAGTGAGAAGCCAAGGGGAAAAATAAACTGAGTGCGGTTGGTTATAGATAGTTAATAGATAATGAAAAGTTGGTGGCAAAGGAATACAAGTGAATATTTTTAATGTGCTGAGATCTAGCGGCCACAAAAGCATTATACGAACGGAGAGTTTTAGGGAATTCATCAAAATGATTTGACTTTAAATTGCGTTTTCACAAAATGATGGAATTGTCACTTGTCCCCCTTGGCTTCTCAATGCATCAATTGAGTTTTTTCTTTTTCAATATATAAGAATATCACGCCAGAAGCACAGCAAGCGACCTCACATAGATCTCATAAAAAAGCAGGTGACGTGAATTTTCCAAAGAACTCGCCTAAAGGCTGTATATGCGAAGTTCCCACAGAACTCGCCAGAGGCACTGCCTGCGATGATGCTCACATAGACCTCGACATGAGATGTAAATGAGAATTTCCCAAAGTACTCGCCACAAGATTTCGCAGAGATCTCGCCAGAGTGTATTGTTCGGGAATTTCCACGTAGGATATCGCTAAGACCTCGCTCAGAATATCCAGCAGCGGATATTTGATGGAGATATAGAGCTCTCAACAATATCTCATAGAAGTTACAAAAGGCGTCACGGAGATATCTTTAGGACCTCTTTGTGTTGCCTGGGTGCATTTGTTACTTTTTCTAGAAAAAACTTGAATAACTCAAAGAATTTTCATTTTGGGTATAGGGTATATAACATAAATTCGAACCAGAATCATGGAATGAATCCAAAAGATTTATAAAATACATTGGATATAACGAAGATGACGTCACTTCCAGAGTGTCACAATAATGAAAATATTTTTTTCCAAGTTCATGCATACTTTATTGAACTATATTTAGTGAAAAAACTGGTTCTTCATTGCACTAGTGCAATAAAATGTTCAAAGCATTCATCTGTCATTCTACTACAGCGTTTTGTGATCATAACAAACATAAACGTTCAAATCGACGCCATTTTTAGTCCATTTTCTGTCATATTTATTGCATACTGCATTACGGAATTACTAGAAAATGCAATTTATCAAAAATAAAGTTTGAGTTAAATTGTTCCTAACATAGGTATTAGTTCCTAACTTTCTCAATGCATATCGATAGTGCTAAATAATTATTAAATATTTTGCTATTAAATTACACTTTTTATTTTCCCACACTCAGTGCCACCTAAATAAAACATTTTTTATTTTTGCATGAACGTAGAAAAAATATTGTATGCAACTCGTGCAAAAAGTGTTTATTGCACTCGACAATGATTTAATTATGTTTTGATGAATTATTTGGTTTCAAAAACCGTGTCGCGCGAATTGTAATAAAATAAATACTTCGACAGGTTGTTACTTCCCAACCAATCATTGTCCAATTGAATTAATTGGTATAGTTGAACCATTTACAATTGCAGAAGCATAAAAAACAAAATTCGCAGTCTTGAAGCGGTATCCTTTGAGCAGCAGAAGTGGAGGTATCTAATTTTATTTGAATATTTTTAAAATACGTTACAAAAAAAATATGCCATAAGCGAGGAAGTATGTATTAATAGGCAATCGGATCATCTCAAGTTCATTTTCGTCTGGTCGAAAAAAAAGCCATATTTTCCAACAAAACAACAGAACTATATAGAATATTTTAAAACCTATTTCGATCCAAGACCAGAGACGCTACTGGCTCTTATTTATTCAGACCTCTTCAAACATAAAATAAATATAACTCGCGATTTATTAATTTTCTTGGCCTCCAACGTATGGACACACCTACTAGCATTATCATTGGCTTGCGGTCCGTTTTGATTGGCTCAGGCGGATGTGCTGTAGAACTAGACAGCTGTCACTCAAACCCCCGTTAACTGTCGCCTCTTTTGATCTTCCGTTCGGCGACGGAGAATGTTTACGAGTAGTACACATTATTTTTCGTTCCGATACCTCGCATTAACGCTTGTGTAAGCGAAGTGAGTTTTTAATTTGCTCCTTATAGAAACAGCTTCTGCAATTGAAAATGGTTAAACTATACCTACTTTCATGAAAACTTGGCGCGATAAGGTTTTTGAAAACAAATAATTCAACAAAAAATATTTTAATCATTGTCAGCGATGACTTAAACTTATTTTATACGTTTTAGTACACGTCTTGAATGAAAACTTGTCTTCAAAAAGGTTTTTAATAAGTTATTTGATTTTTTGCTTTCAAGTTAGTTCGCTATAATCTGTTCATTTCTAATAGAGCATCGTTATTACAAGGTTTCTTTCCTGTAAGTTTTGAGCTGGAAGAAATCATGATCTCAAGAACTCCAACACACCAATATTGAATAGAATCTGACCATAATAACAAAGCTCATCCGCCATCCTGAAGTCGCCATTTTAAATTTATAGATTTTGACAAAAAATTTATAATCTCCGAACCTGAAAACCCCTACTTACCGATTTTGAATGAAATATGACCATAATCAGAAAAATCGTCCTCAATCTTGGCGCCACCAACTTAAATTTTAAATTTGGACAAAAAATTTAAAATATCCGACAGCGAAAACCGCCGCACACCAATTTTGAATCGAATCGGACCATAATCACAAAACAAGATTTGACCCTAACTAACTAACTAACGAACTAACTAACAAGTGAAACTAAATAAAAGCTTAAAAAGTTATTTTATTTCAATATCTAATAACTGTATTGAAAAAGTCACATACTCACATGAAAGTGAAAATGTTTGTCATAAAAATAAAATGGATAGTTTTGAAATTTCCTAAATATTTTAGTTTTCGCCATTTTTAAAAACGACTGTTAGATAGGCATTAATTTTTAGTTTTTTACCTCTCCCCATTAGAAAGATGAAAATCATATTGATCTGGAAACTTCAAAGAAAAAATGCTTTCAGAACTAAAATATTTCTTCAAATTCAAATGTTTTCCATAAAATGATTTCTGAAATGGAAAAGTGGAAATTTCCAATTTTCCCAAATCCATATTCTCTATGCGAAAAACGATTTCTTCAGTTTATGAGATGGGGGACAGAAATAAAACAGTTAATTTACGTACCCTTTCCTTTAAAAAAATTGTGGTGAATATTTTAGACGATTGGAACCTATATATTCAGGGTATATCTTCTCATGAGTTAACGCGATCTATATATAGAGAACTAAATGTAGCATGATACTGAAAATTCGTAGAGACGGTAGAGGAAACATTGAGAATTCAACTATAGTTATTTATGCAACAAGTGCAAAAAGTAGTGTTTATTGCACTCGACGTGCTGTCCAACTCGGACTTCACGTCGAGTGCAATAAACACTTACTACTTTTTGCACTTGTTGCATAAATAACTATAGTTGGATTCTCAATGTTTCCTCTACCGTCTCTACGAATTTTCAGTATCATGCCATTTAGTTGCCTATATATAGATCGCATTAACTCATGAGAAGATATACCCAGTATATAAAGGTTTCAATCGTCTGAAATATTCACCACAATTTTTTTAAAAGGTACGTAAATTAACTGTTTTATTTTTGTCCCCCATCTCATAAACTGAAGAAATCGTTTTTCGCAAAGAGAATATGGATTTGGTAAAATTGGAAATTTCCACTTTTCCATTTAAGAAATTATTTTATGGAAAAAATATGAATTTGAAAAATATTTTAGTTCTGAAAGCATTTTTCCTTTGAAGTTTCCAGATCGATTCATCTTTTTAATGAGGAGAGGTAAAAAACTGAAAATTAATGCCCATCTGACAGTCGTTTTTAAAAATGGCAAAAACTGAAATATTCAGGAAATAGATTTGAAATTTTAAAAATTTTTTTTCCTTTTTAAAAAGGGAATTTTTTTTTCCATCTTTTTCTTTTTTATTTTTATGAATTTTGACTTTCATGTGAGTATGTGACTTTCTCAATGCAGTTATTAGATGTTGAAATAAAATAACTTTTTACAAGCTTTTATTTGGTTTCACTTGTTAGTTAGTTCGTTAGTTAGTTAGGGTCACATATTGTGTGTGTAAGTGAATTTTGACCGATTTCTAGTCGTCCGATCAATTCGAAATTTGGCAGGTGTTCATAATTCCGGTGACAATGCATCATAGAATTTTGGATAGAGAAAAAATAAAATGGCGGCTCCAAGATGGCGGACGAGATTTGTAATTATGGTCAGATTTTATTCAAAAATGGTATGTGGGGGTTTTCGGGGTCGGATATTATGAATTTTTTTCGTCAAAATTCATAAATTCAAGATGGCGGACGAGTTTTGTGATTATGGTCCAAATCGATTCAAAATTGGTGTGCGGGGGTTTCAGGGGTCGGAGATTATGAATTTTTTGTCGAAATTCATTGATTCAAAATAGCGGCCCCAAGATGGAGTACGAGTTTTGTGATTATGGTCCGATTCGATTCAAAATTGGTGTGCGGCGGTTTTCGAAGTATTAATTTTATTACAAGTCGCGCGACAAGCTTTTTAAAACCAAATCATTCAACAAAAAATAATTAAATCATTGTCAGCGATGACTTAAACTCATTTTATACGTTTTAGTACACGGCTTAAATAAAAGCTTGTTTTTAAGAACGATCTTTAATCATTATTTTATTTAGCTTCAAATTGCAATTTCTCAAAAACAAAATCATACACTAATAATTATGAGGATCTTTATGAAAAAAAACTAACTGGGTATAATTTACAAAATGATCACTCTTTAATTTTGAAAGAAAACACTTGGAAGGTATTTTTTGTTATCAAGTTAGTGGAAACAAAAACTCCTAAAAATATTCTCTAGAATTTTTCACAAATGCACTCTTATTCATAGAAGAATAGGATTTTTTGCCTAAATAAACTGAACATTTCTCAGCTATCTTTTTTCTGTAGTGTATAAGATTATGAAGGAGTAATAAATAGATACTGAAATAATATTTTTTACTTCTGGTAATTGAAAAACTCACCTGTACATGATGACATCGACAATATTCTTGACTCCATTTTTATCCAACTCCTGCCAAACTTGATCCTTAGTCTTAAACGTAGGAATCCCTCCTATAAAAATCCTGCAATTGTTCAAAGAATTCTCGATATTGAGAAACACATCCCTCCTAAACATCCTGAAGTTCAAATCAGATATGGCCTTCTTTGCTGTAGTGGAGTTCATATAGGAAACGTAGCAGAAACCCCTGTTTTCGACCCCATTTTCGGCCATCATCAGGCGCAGTTGGAATATATTTCCCACTTGTCCGAAAAATTCCGCCAGTTCCATATCGGTAGCGTCTATCGGTATATTTTTTACGAAAACTTCGGATCCATTCTCAGGGAAGAAGTCCGTTTTCTTGATAGGATGATACAGGATTTTTTGGTACTTCACACAGTCTGAAAGTAGATGTTCTCCAGACATTGCTCGTCTCTCCGAAACACCGAAGAATTCAAAGTAACTAAAATTCTCAAAGGGTGGTGTTGAAATCGACATGATCGACTGGTAGTGATCCATTGGTAGGGGTCCAATTTGGGAGAAGTTCCTTATTGGCAGTTGAAAATGGGCCTGCAGATTATAGGAAGAATGTTGATGATGCAAGCGCAGCTGGGGTTTCAAGGTTATATACCTGCTCAAACGGATTATTTAGAATGGGAAATCGATCATTTATGATGGGGTTTATTGTCGCTCTTTTCAAAATGATGATCTAATTTTCGGTGTTTAAACTGGCCTCATTCAACAGAAGTGTCGTGTGCGGTTCTCTCTTTGTCATAATAAACAGTTTTATTTGAATAGCATTGATACGTTATGAAAATACCGATACTGAATAATTGGCAAAACGTGTATCTCGTGAGATGAATGTAATTATGATTAACAAAAGGAACCCTATCCTTTTGAGAAAAATGTATTGTTTTTTACTTTTTTTATGAAATTGTGAGGAATATTATAGAGCGAATTCGTCGTTTTTACTTCAAACTCTGATAATCCAACGAGAAAATATGGTTTGTCCTTCATAATTGAAGAAAATCAGCGCACATTTTTTAAGATGCTTTTGTTTTCTCAATTTAATAATGGAAAATAGTCTGAATATACCAGATGTACCCGGATTTTCTATAGGGAACATCTGAAGCGAAATTCTTTTCAAAATTCTATAAAAATTACGACATGTTTTCATGGAACGAACGAACGGAGCCTCGCAAAATGATACCTAGTCCCTTATTTATGCAACAATGCAGTAAGATATAAATTCAGATAATCTAGGGCAGTTGTATATGGATTTCACTCAGTTTTTCTCATTTCTCTTTGAAATAATTTATCTTTTTGATATAAAGCTCTACTTCATGTCTCGCAGGACATGATTCATTATTCAGGAAATACGTGGTGTTTTAAGCAATATTTTGTAAGTTTTCAGTTTTGCTTTTAAATTTACTATCATTAATAATTCTAAACTTCATTAGCTTTCATTTGATATCCCACATACAGGCATTGAAGAAGATTGCTTCTGCCTGATTTAGTCGCCTGCTACTCCCTCAAAAGTTCGAAAAATTGACCAGTTCTCCTTCGATAAAGAGTATTTTTTATAAAATTCTTTTGATTTATACGAGTGGGGAAAGCATTTTCATGTATTATTTTTTGTTCTACAATTTTTCTCTTTTATAAATTAGTTCTACATTACATTAACTTTAATTTGATACCCCACAGGTTGAATTGAAATGACATAAAGAATGCTTCAAAAAGGTAAGAAAAAAATTCTTCAATTGTTCAAAATTGATTTGATACAAAGCCAAATAACAATTATTTGTCAATTTTTCGTTTATGCTACATTTTCGGGTTTTTTTCTTCTAATATTTGTAATTTTTTTCATGTTCTTCCACTTCTCGATTATTTAATCTAAGTAAAACGAGAATAATGTCAATGATTATAAAGTAAGCAAAGATGTATGAGAACAAAAGTTAGACATAAAAGTAAAAAGAGAAGCAGAAATTAACTATTTTAACCAAATTGAAAAAGAAGCGAGGATATAATAAAGGAGAAAGGAAAGGATATAATAAAGGAGAAACAGTAGAAGAAATTTGGAAAAATATAAAATAACATACTAGAAGCAGCAGAACAAACATGTGGGATGAAACCTACAGTAAATAGATCCGTAAAAAGGGCACAAAGTGGAATGATAAAATAAAAACGGATTTTAAAGAAACATTCTTTAAACAAAAATAAAGGAAAGATTGTGAAGAATATAAAGAAATGAACCAAATTTAAAAAACCCAAATAAAACCCGACTACGTAAAAAGTAATTAATTGATAACATAATCTACCTATAGAATATTGTTTCAATGTTTTTTTTGCTCAATACCTACTTGAGCAAATAATAAAATGTACTATTATATAAATATAATTCGAATGTTATAAGGTATTGCAGACGGAGACAAATAAAAATTGTAAAACATATTCGTTTTGAAGATTTAAAATTAATGTTCACTTAGATATTACCACCAAAAATATTTTGGTTATTGGTTTGTCCCATCCTGCAAAGTTATATTTATATTATAGTAAACTTTATTATTTGCTTGAGAAGCATCGATTTTTGCATCGAAAAAGATTTAGAAATATGAGGTATAACATGTAGAATAGAATCAAAAGGAATATCTTCAAATTCAAAATGGTACTTTCCTTTTGTCTGTAGATACATCGGTTAAGTTTTGAGTTATTTGTAAGTATGTGTGAGTTCTTTTATTTTGATTCCCTTTTACTCTAACACAATTTTCAATTGTAGGATGGAAAATAAAAGTATTATTTTTATAGCTGTTGAACAAAGAAACATTGCACAGTGCATTCTACATTTCTGATACGAAATTTTATATATTATCGAGCTTGTTTTTTTCTTTTCAGTTATTATCAATATACGCAGTCGTTTTTTTGTTAATAATACGGGTTATTTTAAAGTTTTTAGTTTTATTAATGAGCGAGTTGTAACAATCCCTATATTATTTTTATAGTCACTTATAGTTACTTATTTGTATAAATTTGTCTTTAAATAGAACAATATTTTCGTGCCTAAATAATAGAATAGATATTTTTATTTCGGGGATGAAAAATCAGAGTGATGGTCTTATATCTATAGTACAATCAAATTATATTTTTCCGGGAACAACTTGGAGAAATCAATGTTATTGCTGACAACTACCACCAAACCATAAGTTTACTTGAAAATAAAACGAAAAAATGTTTGCCTTTTCAACAATGAGCTTATCAATATTATTATTTCGATAGAACTCAAGAAATTAATGCATTCAATAGCTAGTTCAACAGCTATGCTTGAATTCGAGTACGAAAAAAGTCCAAATGATCAGATGGTCAAATTCGAGAAATCAATGCTGACATAAGATACATATTTTTTTCATCAATCGGAAAGTTTTTTAACATTCAGAGAATGATACTGGGGAAAAATATTGACCACAACACATTTTTTTATTTTTTTTTTCGAAAATATTTTTACCTCAGAAATTTTTCAATAAATTATTGATAACAGAGATTCTCCAAAACAGTTTTTCTGTGGCTTCATCAGAAACCGAAATATTCAGCTGCTTGTATTTTTCTCCTCTATAAAGATACGATCGACTATTTGAGGTCCAAAACATTCCTGAATGCTTGTCTTATTCCGTATATTTCACTAGATATTTTAACAAATGATTCTTCTTGATCAAAACTTTCTGGGAGCATCCTTTAAGATTATATTGCAATAAATATGTGATTACGGATCTGATTTCTCATTCAGAAATTGAGGTCTCACTGCAATAAGGCCCCCACAAACTATTCGATGGTATCGCTACATGTATACAGTGTCATCCTCAAAGTATGCACCATATGGAAAACTTATTTATTAAGTGTTTTTCGACAAAAAGGTATACATGGTAAAAGTTTGTGCATCCCCTAAAACTAAACATGCACCAACAAAATAAAGTAAAACAGACGTATTATACGAGGAGCCTTCAACATTTTGATTTTGAGACAAGAGTAAAGTGCACTTATTTTGAAAAATCTCGGGAAATGTTATTTAGAAAACTGGTTCAGCATTGAAAAAATACATCTAGGTTTGAAGGCATGACCATCTAAATGAAGTTTTATTTTTTTAAATATTTTTTTTTAATGGGGACTACGAAAAATAAATTGCTGAAACGATAAAAAGACAACATCCTGTATACGACGGTTTATTTAAAAAGCCTGTAATATTAAAAATCACACAACTATTGTGTTAACCACGGTTAAATAATTTTCAAAGTTTTTGGTGCAGTTATTTTTATTTTTTGTTATCACCGAAAATTGCTCAGAATTATACAGTATTGTAACAAGAACTTAATATTCAATAATATCAAATCACAAAACATCAAAATAAAATAAGTATTTCGGCACAAACTAATTACATTTATTTTGTGGAGATTTTCTTGTCCAAAAGAATTGTTTTGAGTTGGCTTTGAAAACAAACGAATGTTTGACATTAAGTACTTGACATATTTGCTGAATATTCATTACGTAGTTATTGTTATTGCTTATTTTGTTAACTTTAAGTACTATTTAAATAATATTAAGATGCTTACAAAAGAAGAAAAAGTTGAGATCATATAGTTGGGTAGGGAAAATACTCCAAGCAGACGAATTATAGACATTTTTAATACCAGGCATCCTAATCGTAATGTGAATCACACTACAGTAACCCGTATTTCAAATAAATTCAAAGAAACAGGTAGTATTAATAACAATTTCAAAAAACCTCATACAGCTGCAAAAGTATCTATAGAAGTGGAAGAGGAAGTGTGTTTGAAAGTTATCGAAAATGGTAAGATATCTATTAAACAAATATCGACATCTCTTGATGTACCTTTAACTACTGTACAAATTTTTTGAAGAAAAGATAAATTCGAAGCTTTTAAACCAAAATTTATAAATACTTTAAAAGAAAGGGATTTTATTCCAAGATTTGAGTTTTTCGCATGGTATCAGGGAGAATACGAAGAAAACGCACGGTTCTCAATAAATATTTCATGGACTGATGAAGCAACATTTACAACTAATGGAACAGTAAGTTCACAGAACTGTAGATGGTGGGAAAACCCTCATTTCACTATAGAGTGCAAGGACCAATACTCCAGGTAAATGTCTTATATGGACTGTTAAACAGTACTGTGATTGGTCCCTTCTTCATTGATGGAAATCTTGATGCCAAGCGCCATTTGCAATCTTTAAAACAAGATTTATTACCAATTTCAAATCAAATGCCGCGTAGACAAAGAGAGACAGAATTTGGTATCAGTAAGATGGAGCTAGTGTTCACTGTAGTATAGCAATACGACAATTTTCAAATGAAATATTTAATGGAAAATGGATAGGATGTTACTTAGAGTATCCAATGCCAGCGCGCTAACCAGATTTAACCCCAATGGATTTCTTCTCTTAGGGTTTATTGAAGAACGAAGTTTACAAACATCGTACTTTCAGGGATAGAGAACATTTAAAAACTGTGATCACTAATTGTATGAGGGCCATACAACCGGAGCACATTACGAATGCAGTCAACGATTGTGTAAGAAGAACCGAACTGTGCGGGATGGACATCATTCTGAGATGTAAAATACTTCTTTCGGAAACATGCCTTTGTTTTCAAATCAAATATAAGAATTAATTTGGATAAGAAAGTCTTCAGAAAATCAATGAGTTTGTGCCAAAATACTTATGATATTTTGATGTTTTGTGATTTTGAGCAATTTTCGGTGTTAACAAAGAATAAAAATAACTGCACCAAAAACTTATTTTACTCTTCAAAAAAATTGACCGTGATTTACACAATAGTTGTGAAATTTGTAATATTACAGGCTTTTCAAATGAACCGTCGTATACAGGATATCTATTTATCGTTTTAGCTAATTTCATTTTGCGTATTGCCCATTTTACAAAAATGGGTATAAAAATAAAACTTCACTCAGATGGCCATGACTTCAAATCTAGGTGTATTTTTCAATGCTGAACATCTTTTCTGAATAACATTTCCCGAGTTTTTTCAAAATGAGGGTACTTTACTCTGGTCGCTCAAAATCCTATTTTTGAAGGCTCCTGTTGGTGCATGTTTAGTTTTATGGGATGCACAAACTTTTACCAAGAATAACTTTTTGTCGAAAAACCCTTAATAAATAAGTTTCCCATATGGTGCATACTTTGAGGATGACAGTGTATGAGATTCAGTGATGCCACTTGTAACATAATTATCGAATTATGATTACATGATTTTCCTTAAATTTATCTTCGAAAATAATATGTACCATAATCGATAATTGTAACATAATTTTGATCTCTGGACCCGATTAAATGAATTTTATACCGCGTCCCTGATTCTATGCAACTCCGATAGAACAATAGTGTTATGAATTCTACAATAATATTCATTTACCCTAGCGAGAGTCGGCGCAAGTTGTCATTAGACCCGGTTGATTCTATTGGTTCGTTGTTATGACCATAGGCGTGTATGTTATTTGGATTTATTTGCCATTATCAGTTTATGGCACCAGAGCACAAATCAAACCAAAATACACGCTGATGTATACAGCGGAGTGGGCGTAACCATATGAAATCGGTGTTGTGCGCATCCAACCTTCTCGCCTGATTAAAAGGCGACTACTGTATTAGACTGACCTCTATTGGTGACTAGCAAAGATATTGTAACGGGGCGAATATTTTAGAATTTCTTATGCTACCTGGGGATTCCCATCTATTCAGAAATGAATAACGCTGCTGACAGTGCGAGTATGGTATTTTAGATTTTAGGTAACAAGTTAGTACGAAGTGCGTATGTTTAAATTTATTGTACGTTGCGGTGATATTTGAAAAAATTCGCTAGAATGACTGAAACTATATCACATGATATAGCTCTGAACTTATACAAAAAATTGATGCAGCAGAGGCGGAGATAACTAATTTCATTTAAATATTTATATATTTAAAAAATTCGTTAAAATAAAAAAATATGCCATAAGCGAGGAAGTATGTATTAATAGGCAATCGGATCATCATAATTTCATTATCCTATGGTCGAAAAAAGCCATATTTTCCAACAAAACACAACAAAACTATAAAATATTTTAAAACCTATTTCGATCCCAGACCAGAGACGCTACTGGCTTTCATTTACTCAGATCTCCTGAAACTGGTGATTTATTAGTCTCAACATATAGACATACCTACAAGCATTATCATTGGCTTGCGGTCACTCAAACCCACGTTGACTATCGGCTCTTTTGATCTACCGTTCGCCAACGGAAAATGTTTACGAGTAGTACGCATTATTTTTCGTTCCGTTTCTTCGGATAAACGCTCGTGTTACCGAAGTGAGTTTTTGATTTGCTCCCTTACCTTCTGTAATTGAAAATGGTTGAACTATAACTCAATATTTCTTGTTCCATGACACTATATGAAGTATTTCTCCGTTGGAGAAATGTGCCAAATATTTGGATCAGAAGAAAAAAATTTCTAATTAAATTTTCTTGGATCAACAATAGGCTCGACAATAGGCGAGATTACTAATTTCTGAAAAAATACCACAATGTTCAGAACGATGAGAAAAGTGGTTGGATTTTTTTAAATTTTTTTTTGAAGTAGTTTTTCCAAAAAAAATTCCCAAAGAAATGTTCCAAACGTAACAAGTTCAAATCTATCACCAATCGCCAAGAAAGTAAGATAATTACAGAGTTGCCAAGCATTATTTGCCAAGCATATCATTCAAGAATAACTAGATGAGAGAGTATTGAATTGAAAATGAAAAATTCTCGGATCGAGCAATCGTTTATTCCAGTATATATTATAAACAAGCCATACTCTTCGCCTCACATTGAAAATTCACAACGATCCTGTCAACAAAGAATGAACATCCTGAAAATATTATCTAACATCAGATGGAGCGCCGATACATCGATTATTCTCAACTTCTACAGGTCCCTAATTAGAAGTAAACTGGATTACGGCTCAATCTGTTACGACACTGCGAATAGAACCTTATTGAGAAAACTCGACCCCATCCAAAACTCAGCCCTAAGACTAGCCCTCGGTGCCTTCCGAACTACTCCTATAACTAGCCTCCAGGTAGCTGCTAATGAACCTCCACTACAACTACGTCGTCAAATGCTAGCCCTAGACTATGCAGCCAGAATCTCTTCAAACGAAAGTAATTTCATGTTTTCGACCATATTCAAATCGAGTGCAGTTCGTCAGGATTTCTACGATAATAAGCCGATAAAACGTATCCCTTTCCGGGAAAGAATAAAGCGCAGTGATTATGATGTCGAACAATTCAAATACTCAATTTCCAGTAGGAAAAATAACCCCTTGGAAAATCATCCTACCTAAAATCGATATATCCCTCACCATCTTCCACAAAAACTCCACAAACCCTTACATCATAAAAAGTGCTTTCCAAGAATCCATCTCCAAATACCCTAATTTCCATCAAATATTCACTGACGCATCCAAGACCACACAAGGACATGCAGCAGCTTACATATGCGGCGACAGTAAATTCTCCATACGTCTACCTCAAAAATGCAGCATCTTTACAGGTGAAACGACAGCCATAATGGCATCACTCAGAATGTGTAGAGAAGACCCCAGAAAAAACTTCATTATCATTACAGACTCTCTAAGTGCAATTCACGGATTGAAACAGTTATATCCGTATCATCCAAATCTCATATCAATCAAAGAAGAACTTTACCAACTACAAATCGAAGCAAAAAATATCTCATTTCTATGGGTACCCTCTCACGTAGGGATCAAGGGTAACGAAGAAGCTGATGCCCTAGCCTATAAAACAGCATCTGAAGAGAATACAATTCTTCAAAATGAGCTCCCGTCCTCGGATCACAAACCCTCGATCCAAAACTTCATACTCAGCATCTGGCAATCCACTTGGACTCATGCAACATCCAAACTCCGAGAAACCAATGAAATAGTCAACAAAAAGTTATCATTACCCACGAGAAGGAGAGACCAAGTCGTTATTAACCGTCTCCGGTTAGGACATACGCTCCTAACTCACCAACATATAATGAATAAGGATCCATGCCCCATCTGTCACAACTGTGCCACACAAATCACAGTTAAACACATCCTGGTAGAATGCCCATTATACAACGGAGAAAGAAGTTCAAACAACCCCTAGGAGTCAACATCAAATCTATCCTCAACAACGATCTACAGAAAGTGCTGAAGTTTCTAAAAGACATCAATATATATTGTAAAATCTGATTTCTAATCAACCTGTGTTTGTTTCCCCCTGCTAATAACTCTTAGCAGTTGATGCGGGGTCATTTTTGTTGAAATAAAAAAAAAAGCCATACTCTTGATTCAAAGCATATTTCATCAGAGGAACAAATCCGTTTTATGTGTGTACTTGTGCCTTTTTCTTTTATTCCGAAAACTAATATTTGTACCATAATTTTTATGAAAAATTGATAACTTTAGAAACATTCCTTCATTGGCAGGTGGCATCACTGATGATATTTGTATCAAGTATCAACGTCTCCACACACGGTGAGACGGAATCGTGAAACATCATACGCAAGCACGTGGTATCGCCAATTCACGACAGTGATTGAGACGGTGATACTGATACCGTGATACTGATACAACCACACGATAAAGTTTGTATCGCTACCACGGTATCATGCAACATGTAGCGACACCGATCTCATCGTCTGTGGGCGCCTTTATATAGAAATAAACGAGATATTTGGAAGATTGGTAACAATAAGATTTGTTTCACTACTATTATTGGCATAAATAACAACAAAATATATATTAAATATTTGTATACATTATATTTATGATTATGGACGACGTTAAAAATAATTGTAAATTTAAAGGCTGAAATTAACAATATTTTTAATTTTACATGTAATATTATTAATCTTAAATATTCCAAGAAACATATATTTCTGTAATCACATTATGTGCTTTGAATGGCAAAAAGTCCGACAGGATAAAAAATTATAAGAGCCCTAATTACTTTGATTTGTTGAAAATATGAACAGGATGTTTTCCTTTTTCAACAGTCCTAATTACATTAGGAGAAGTGCGAAAATGCAATCGGTCAATTAATAGTCTAGTTCATGAACTCAAAATTGTGTTAATTCTTGCTAAAACTCCTGCTGTATTGATGCCACTTCAACCGACGAAACCAAAAAGGAGGAGGTTCTCTAGTCGACCCGTATATTTTTTTTTCCATAATTTTTTTTATGTATGATCACGCATAACTTTTTACTGAAGCGTCCGATTCCGATAATTCTTTTTTCAGTGGATATGGTGTACTTCGAAGGTGGTCCCATTTGAATTCAGAAGATGAAATCCACCCCTAAGGGTAGCAACATGAAGGATATTGATCACTCACCCTCTGAATTCTGGTCCGTTAACCGATTCTATCAGGCATAACTTTGTAGTGGGTTCTTCGATTTGGATGATTCTTTTTTTAATAGATAGGGTATACCTTATATTCGGATTTCAGAAGGAATTAGCCACCCTTACGGGTAGAAAAATAGGGGATAATTGATTTTTCACTTATGAACATTGACACACACATACGTAGTTGACAATGACAGATCGCTACTGACATTATTTCTGTTCCACATCCGTCATAACCATTATATTCTTTGAGAGGGTGGAATGATATACAAAGTAATGAAACAAACTAATCAGAACAACAAAAATAATTTATATTACAACAAATAGTAAAAGTAGATAATCATATTATTTAACTGGTAATAGTTGAAGTAAGGTGGGTAAGTAAGTATTCTGGAAGTAATCAAAAAACAAGTAGGTAGTAATTAGTAAATTCTAGCCATAAAAAATTGAAAAATAAAAAATTTTCAACAAAAAATTAAACCGACGAAATACGGAACTGAAAAGTAAAAAATAAAATAAACCTTCTTAGTATCAGTAACTAAGCTCCTAAACTAATGTAAGTAACTAATTTTGAGTCGGCGCCAAACAAACAATCAACGAACATCATTAAATTACTTCAAAAAAATTATCAGAATGTCACCGCGCAACTCGATGCCATCATTTTACGCCTCACCTAATTCATTTGTTTGTTTGTTTGGCGCCGACTCAAAATTAGTTACGTTCATTAGTTTAGGAGCTTAGTTACTGAGACTAAGAAGGTTCATTTCATTTTTTACTTTTCAGTTCCGTATGTCGTCGGTTTAACTTCTGTTAAAAAGTTTTATAGTATGATTTGTTGAAAATATAAACAGGATGTTCATAAAGTCAGATGTGGAATCATCTGCGACTGAAAGATAAACCTTAGTCACTATCTTCCATCGTCAAGATAACCTCTTGTGGGGTATTCATGTTGAAAAAGGAAACATTCTCAATTGAATATTGATAGAAAGATTTTTCTGTGAATTGAAAAATCCACGATTAAAATGAAGTTATTTTTTGTGAATGTCTAACAGAAAACAACTACTTCCCCGGCTAAAGCCACGCTGGACATTGAACTACATCTGATAGATATTCTGAAAAGGCCCTAATAGTATGTATTGAAATTATTAGAAATATTATCCGACCTGGAACATTAGCTGTTCGATCATCGTAAAAATATGAGAGAGGGCTAATTGGAGTCTCAAACTCGCATATAAACAATTGCAAAAGTTATTAACAAATCAACATAAAAAAAGAATTTCGTTTTTTTCAAATTATTCGGAAACTATTAACACTTGAGGAAATAAAAATAGAGATTCATAAAGCGGAAGAAATTGCCAATTAAAAAGACCCGACTTCCGGAACTCTGCCTCTATTATTGATAATTTTAATGTAATGTTGAGAAAAGAACTCTTGCGGCGAGCGTTAAGCCGTTACGATGACCCAATACCGGTCTCAATAAGCAAAAAAAATCTTTATACTAATAAATATTAATTAAATAATTTTAAAAAAATCGTTTAATCTATATAATTTTCCCTTCATATTTCAAGACTGATAATTACACCGGCACACAAAAAAAAAGTTGTCTGTGCACCGGGCGCCACCTATCTACGGGCATGTTTTTCGACCCGCTGAACACGAATTTCAAGTCAGTTTAGGCCGTTCGGGCTTCAATTTCGAGTAAATTGCAAAAAACCCCAAAAATAGCGAAAATTCGATATTTTGACAAGATAAAAAATTCTGATTCTGCAATAAATTTGGCCCATAGTCCCCTCAAACATTCATAAAACTGCAAAAAACCGATAAAATAGCAGAAAATTGCTGCTGAAAAAATGGAATTTTTTTTTTTAAACACAATTAAATAAATTTCTATTATTTTTTATTTCTAAAATACAAGATTAAGATCCAAGAATGTACACAAATTGAATTTTTAACGGTTTTTCGAGGGTATTGTACTGTTTCATTCTCAAATGATCTACGATGTGGATACCTCTTTTTCCACCTTTTCCTTTATTTAGTAAAAATTTGTCATCGTGTTGGAATTTCAACTTCTTCGAAGTGCAGACTTCATTTCATTGCATGATCGCTTGTACTTGCAACCAGGGCACCTCCTCGGGGTGACGGTGGGCAACAGAACCATCTGGCAGAGTCCCTGGGTTAACGGCGTGTGTGCCGTCATGGCAGGTAAAAGTGATGAGTACTTTACGATGCAGGGATTCGGAAACCCAGTATCGGCGTCTGGTCAGGGTGAGAAAGCAGGCCCGCAGGCGTCGTCATCCAGCGACTGCAGCTCTTCAGTAGTGGAAAACTTGGCTACTGGAGAGTATACTATTACAAGAAGCAATTCTTATCTATGCAATAAGAGTCCTGATCAATTTTGTTGCCTTTGTGGGGAGTTTCAGCCGGTAAAAAACCGCAGAACGTTTTCAGATAGATTAAAACAAAATCCCAATTTTCTTCGATTTTTGTAATTTTTGATGATTTTTTAAAAATTTTTTAGATTTAAAACGGTTTATGATTGAAGTACGATCGAAATTAGTATTTAACAGATCAAAATACATGAAAATTATGCTTGCATTAGATCTCAAAATTGTTTTTCTTGCCAAAACATCGAATTTTCGCTATTTTTTGGGGTTTTTTGCAATTTACTCGAAATTGAAGCCCGGACGGCCTAAACTGACTTTAAATTCGTGTTCAGCGGGTCGGAAAACATGCCCGTAGATAGGTGGCGCCCGGTGCACAGACAACTTTTTTTTTTGTGCCGGTGTTATTAAACAAAAGCCACTAAGATCATTTCGCTTCGGGAAGATTTTATCCCAACTATACTAGAGGAAAGTGACCAAATATGGAATAGTATCCATAATATGGAATACCCCCATTTTTTTCAAATGCAAACTTACACACGCAATAAACAGTGATTTTCTGTCTCTTTCTACTCCCATTTACGCGTACAAGTTGTAGCATGTCAGTCGAGCCAGCCCTTTCGTCGTAGTGACAGTGTTTTGTTTTATCGCTGCCGCATAACTTTCTAAGGTACGTAAAAAATAATTATTTTTCGTACAGAAAGTGCACACAGTATTGTTTTTATAACTTTTAGAGACCCTTTAGATGTTCTTCAGTATGTTTTAGCGGTATTAGATAGTATTACTTTCTGAAATATAAATACATATGTGAATATCAGTTTGAAATAGTTGGAAAATCTAAATATGGACGGATCACAGTGTCCAATCATGGACTATTCCATAATTGGACACTGTGACGTATCAGCTGACTTAATGACTTTGTTAATTATATTTTTTTTCGGGTTTTATCAGAATGCCGGGCGTCAATTGGAAAACGAAGCGAAAAGAATGGAATTCAGAGCATATGGCAGAAGCTATAAAATTAGTACGAGAAAAAAAATGGGTTATTTGAAAGCTGCAAAACACTTCGATGTGCCAAGATCTACCTTGTTTCGTTTATGTCAGAAAAACGAATTTTCTCCAGAAGAAGCCGCAGCTACTACACTCGGAAGGAAAACTGTCTTAGGGACAACCCTTGAAAATCTTTTGGTAGACTACATTTTGATGATGGAGAGCAAATTTCATGGCTTGACGAGAAATGATGTTCGAAGAATGGCGTACATGTTAGCAAGTCGTAATCAGTTGAAAAATCCATTTGGTGCGACTGGCATGGCTGGAAAAAAATGGCTTAAATTATTTCTGAAACGCCATAAGGACAAGCTATCAGTGAGAAGACCAACTGGCACGTCTTTTGCTAGAGCCTTTGGATTTAGCAAAGAAAAAGTAGACTCATTCTTTGATCTCCTCGAAGACGTCTATGCTCAAGGAAACTATGGTCCAAGTCGCATATACAACGTGGATGAATCAGGGCTTACCGTAGTACAGAGCAAGATACCCCAAGTGATTGGACATAAAGGAAAACGACAGATAGCTTCTCTTACCTCAGCGGAAAAGGGTTCATTAATGACGATTGTTGTTGCCATGACTGAGCCTATGTCTGATTCAGATGATGAGGAGGTGATGCTGTTTGATACAGACAGCTAACCCGATGCCTTGATAGGATGTACAGCTCCAGACTCTGAAGATTCGGAGTGTATTTTCTGTGGTATGCCGTTTTCGAATGACACTCATGGGGAAACATGGATCAAGTGCCTCATGTGTGGGCTCTGGGCACATAATGATTGCGCTGGGCCAGAGTTTGATATCTGGATTTGCGATTTTTGTAAATAATTTGTGTTCATTTCTTCATTATACCAAAGTTTTCAAAGAGTCTCTTATAAGTTAAGGTTAATTTTTCATAGTGATTATAGTATTCCATATTTGGGGTACCTATTCCATATATAGGTACCTTTATCGTTATTTAGTTTTTGAAAATTTTTCTTACCTCAAACTGAACAAAATAATCTAAAATTGTTACAAACTTAAGTGCAAATATATGATTGATAATAATTACCACAAAAAGTATTTTATTTATAAAATTTGTGAAAGTTATGCCTGAAAATCAAAACGGTATTCCATATTTGGTCACTTTCCTCTACTATATGGGATTATGACATTGCGACGTTTTCAATCGGCGAGATCATTAATTTCTGGAAAAAATACCACAATGTCCAGAACGATGAGAAAAGTGATCCCAAAGAAATGCTCTTGTTTGAACACTGCCAAAACCGCGCCAGGATGTGACGTAACCAGTTCAGATCCAAAATAATTACAGAGTTGCCCAGCGTTATTCATAATATTTCTTTACAATGTGAGCAGGCCGCAAAAATAATGACATGGCACTCGGTGTACATACATATCATTCAAGAATAACTAAATCAAGAGCAGCTATCAAATGAGGAGTCTCCATTTTAATATAACACATGCTGACACGAGTTCTGTTTCATTCGTAGGATGAAAAAGAATAACATTTCCTGAGAAGTTCTGCAATGGCAACTCGCTGATCGCGGAGAGTGCCAGAAATTACATCGTTGCCAAGCGTTTTTCATAATATTTCCTCACAATGAGAGCAGTCCGAAAAAATACTGACATAGCACTCGGTATACATACATATTATTCAAGAATAACTAAATCAAGGACAGTTATCAAATACAAAGTCTTCATTTCAATATAACACATGTTGACATAAGTTCTGATTTATTCATGGGATGAAAGAGCATAACGTTTCCTCAGAAGTTCCGCAAAATAGTGACACTGGCAAATCACGAAAATGTCAAATCAATGGACTTATTTTTTTAGAGCAGCGTTTATTCGAATATTACACAATATCTTCTAGGAAAAACTATGCATACATAATATTTTATCACTATATTTCAACTTCAATCACATATAGAGCAAATTATGAGTTTGTGATTTCGTCTATTGTTATAATCTATTATTTAAAAAATTAAAATGGACTGAAAAATGTTTTATTCATATTAATTATTGTTGCTGTTTTCATATATGAAATACTATCGAATTATATAAATTTAAGATTTTTAATGCCATTTGCTTGCAAAACTATAACAAAGAAATAGATTAGATACATATTTTTGGATTTTTTGTCATTTCATTTATGAAAAATGTGATTTAAAAATATTTTTTTTTCTATTGTTATTCAAACAAAACATTAAGAAAAACGTTTGTCTCCAAATGTAATCATTTGCGATTCTCTACAAGGTTTTATTACCTATATTAATTGTTTGTTAAATAAATAATTTGTTATAACCGTTATATTTTTTTAGATAGACGAAAAAAATTACAAAAACATCATCATACTCATCAAATTGTAAAAAAAAATTATAATATTTCTTATCGATTTTATTTCATAGTCTACATAATTTTTCATCTATGTCTTTTTAACCGTTACACATACGATAATTAGCTTTCAGGAAGTTTTTATAAGGAATTAACTGGTCTTTAAAATAAGTATCTGAATAAGTACGTAACTATTGTTGATCATTATTTACATGAATTTATTTATAAAAATACTTTTCAATAAAAAATTAAACCGACGAAAAAATCAACTGAAAAGCAAAGAATAAAATAAACCTTCTTAGTCTTAATGATAATTGGGCTCCTAAACTAATGTAACTAATTTTGAGTCTGCGCCAAACAAATAGTAGTTACTCACATTAGTTTAGGAGCTCAATTATTAAGACTAAGAAGGTTAATTTTATTTTTTGCTATTCAGTTGATTTTATCGTCGGTTTGATTTTTTTTTAAGTTTAAATTTTTTAATTTTTTGTGGCTGAATTCTACTAATTACTACCTACTTAATTTTTGATTACTTACTTACCTAGCTTACTTCAACTATTTCATCACTTTGTATACAATTCCATTCTTTGTAATTATTGTGACGAATGAAGGAGGATCTGTCAATGTCAACTAGTTCATTCCAAATTGAAAATTGAAATATGATCAACTATGATGTATACCCCATCTAATAAAAAAATAATTATCCAAATTGGAGAACCCACTACAAAGTTACGCCTGATAGAATCAGTTAACGGACCAAAATTCATGTGTTGGCCTCGAGTCTAACGACGATGAAGAGTTTGAGTGTTGTTGACTTCTTGTTTACTTTTCTAAGCATAAGTATTTTGCGCATAAGAATATTAATCTGTTCCATTTTTCAAATGTGTAATGAAATGTTGCTTAATTTTTTAACTATGTTCATTCATGTTTTAATACTTACGTTTGTTCCTGACTAGTTTACTACATTTTTCTGTATTTGATTGTGTAAATCTACATTAAAAAAAAAACTATAACCAGAACAATCTTCCTAAGTTTAAAGATTTTTTACTGTGGGCCATATAATCCGACCATATTGGCAAAATGGACCAAGTTCAATGCAAATAATTTTTACATATAAATCTACTGAAAATTATTTCTGACCAGGCTAAATTATATACGTATATCAGCCAAATACCTATTATGGTATCGAAAAAATATTCCTTAACATATTCAGGTTGATTGAAAAAAAAATAATGACATTAAAATGGGCCACATTTTCCTCCACTACTTTATTATTTATTAGTTTAATTTTTTTTTACTTGTTGAGGCCGGTTTTGTGGCTTTGTAATGGCTCTGCGCTGGCTTGCTTTTTTTTTCTCTTTATGAATATTTTTTTTTAATTTCTCAAATGTTGATAGTTTTCGAGTTATTTGCAAAAAACTAGATTTCCACTTTTTATCTCAATTTGTTAATAACTTTTGCAATTCTATATGTGCAGGTTGAAAACTTCAGCACATTTTTCTACACGTCATTTCGAATCCAATAATTTCTGCTCTATTGATTCTGTGATAAAAATACTACCAGGAAACCGACTGTGCCATCATACAAAAGACGTAGTCCGTAGTTATATCCTGTCATGTTTCCTTCTCCCAACTGTCATTGCCTAATTTGTTATAAACATTTAAAAACATGTTTTTTATCGTTTTTGACTTATAACTTGAAAACTAATGAAGCAATCTCGATACGCTCAATGGACAAATTTGTAACAGAGAAAAACCAGAGAAACAAAAAAAAAACAAATTTTTTGAAAAATTCATTACTCCGCCATTTTTTTAGTTTCCACGACATAGTAGTGATTAATATATACTTTGTGTGAAAAATTCAGGCGCTGTCGGATCATTAGTTTTGACATAATTGCAATTTGAATTTTTTAAATGCACTTTATTGCAGCAGTCCTGGATGTGTCATAGGTGGTCCGATTCCAATTTTCGTAAGAGATTTCGAGAGTAGAAGTATAGTACTACAAAACATAGATTCTCATTTTCCGTTAAAATTATGCAAAACAGGTGAAAAATACTTGCAAACATGACTGAAAATGGCCGAGTGCGTGAAAGCGGCTGAGTAGTGGGGGTAGAGCAGCAGACGCGGGGAAGCGTATGTATAGTAATACAAGAGCGCTCGTCGGTTTTCGGTCATGTTTCCAAATATTTCTCACCTATTTCGCAGCATTTTATCGTAAAATGAGGGTAGTCATTTTGTAGTACTATACTTCAACTCTGAAAGACTTTTAGAAAAATTGAAATCGGACCACCTATCACACATCCAGGTCTGCTGCAATGAAGTGCATCAAGAAAATCAAATTACAATTATGCCAAAACTAATAATCCAACAGTACCTGAGTTTTTCACACATAAAGTACATATCAATCACTACCATGTCGTGGAGAGCCTGCTTCAAAACTTGAAAAATGGTGGTGTTATTAATTTAAAAAAAACGCAGTATTTTTTCGGTTTTTCTTCGTGACTAATATCCGATCGAGTTATGCTAGGGCTCATTTTCTTTGCCTTTTGATTCTCTACAATTCGTCGTCCTTCTTCTTCGCACAAGGTGGGCCGGTTCCCAAGAACCCCGCAGGCCTCTCTATTTGGGCCCATTGTGCGCCCACTTATTCTGAGAAAATCAGCTGGGCATGCCAAATTCAGCAATTTCCTCAGCTAAATCGCCTTGACGTCCTCTGGGTTCAGAATTATGCTCCCAAAGTTGATATCCCTATGGTGCACCAAAGCTGGGCAGTCAGTGAGGATGTGCGACGATGTCTCGTCATCTTCCAGGCACCATCTACATAGGGGATCATCTGTGATCCCGATGAGCTCCATGTGCCTGTTCAGGTGATTGTGTCCCGTTAGGAACCCAGTCACAGTCTTGATCTACCGTCTGTTGAGTGACAGGATCTCTTTAGACAATTCGTCCATTGAGAGTATCGAGATTGTTTCATTAGTTTTCAAGTTACGGAACGAAAAATAATCTGTACAACTCGTAAACATTCGCCGTCGGCAAACGGTGAATCAAAAGAGCCGATAGTCAACGTGGACTTGAATGACGGCTGTCTGTTGTACAACCGATTCGTCTGGGCCAATGAAGTCGGACATCAATGCTGGCAGGTGTGTCTATACGATGGGAGGTCATAAATCACGCGTTATATTTGTGTTTCAATAGCTCTGAAAGATTAAAAACCAGTAGCGTCTATGGTCTTGGTGTGTGGCGATCGAAATACGTTTTAGGATATAATGATAACCTACATCAAACAATGAAAGAAATTATTTTTCTTTCTTAATGTATTTGTATAAATAAAAGCTTGTCTTTAATTTTTTTTTTCATTTTTCATTATCTATGAAGTATTTTTAAAATCTTAAAATATCTAAATAAAATAAGTTATCTCCGCCACTGCTGCTCACAGGATTTCGCCGCAAGACTTTTTTATGCTTCTGCAATTGATATTGGGAAAACTAGTCCATCCAAAATCAATTGCAGAAGCTGTTTCTATAGGGAGCAAATAAAAACTCACTCCGCTAACACGAGCGTATATGCGAAGAAACTGAACGAAAAATAATATGTACTACTCGTAAAGATTTTCCGTCGGCATACGGTAGATCAAAAGAGCCGATAGTCAACGTGGACCTGAGTGACGGCTGTCGCTGTTCTACAAACGATTCGTCTGGGCCAATCGTCGGACATCGATGCTTGTAGGCGTGTCTATACGATGGAAGGTCATAAATCACGCATTATATTTGTGTTTTAATAGCTCTGAAAGATTAAAAACCAGTAGCGTATGTGGTCTTGGTGTGTGCCGATCGAATTACGTTTTAGGATATTCTAGTGAAGTTTTCCCAATATCAATTACAGAAGCATAAAAAAGTCTTGCGGCGAAATCCTGTGAGCAGCAGTGGCGGAGATAACTAATTTTATTTAGATATTTTAAGATTTAAAAAATACTTCATAAATAACGAAAAATGAAAAAAAATTAAAGACAAAAGCTTTTATTTATACAAATACATTGAGAAAAAAAAATAATTTCTTTCATTGTTTGATGTAGGTTACTAGAATATCCTAAAACGTATTTCGATCGGCACACACCAAGACCACAGACGCTACTGGTTTTTAATCTTTCAGAGCTATTAAAACACAAACATAACGCATGATTTATGACCTTCCATCGTATAGACACGCCTACAAGCATCGATGTCCGACGATTGGCCCAGACGAATCGGTTTGTAGAACAGCGACAGCCGTCACTCAGGTCCACGTTGACAATCGGCTCTTTTGATCTACCGTATGCCGACGGAAAATGTTTACGAGTATTACAGATTATTTTTCGTTCAGTTTCTTCGCATATACGCTCGTGTTAGCGAAGTGAGTTTTTATTTGCTCCCTATAGAAACAGCTTCTGCAATTGATATTGGATGGACTATAACCTATATCAAACAATGAAAAAAATTATTTTTCTTTCTTAATGTATTTGTATAAATAAAAGCTTGTCTTTAATTTTTTTTCATTTTTCATTATTTATGAAGTATTTTTGAAATCTCAAAATATCTAAATAAAATAAGTTATCTCCGCCACTGCTGCTCACAGGATTTCGCCGCAAGGCTTTTTTATGCTTCTGCAATTGATATTGGGAAAACTTTACAAATTTAATACTGTAACATTGAAATATACTGTGACCTTCATTTTCTAAGAAGCTGGTTTACGTTATACAGTAGTGGCGCCATCTACAACGATTTTCGCGTAAAACGTCCAATGGCAACTTTTCAGTCGACAATTGGATGACAGATCAGTACTTGTATTTTTACTGTCAATACTCATCTCAATTTTGACGCAAAATTGGAACTACAAAATATTCTTATCAGTATTATTTTGTGAATGTCTATCGGAATATATAGTAGAATATGTCAAACAACATAGAAGTATTCAGTAATTTCTACTGAAAATTCGGACATTAATAGATAAACTTTTTTTCAAATTATTTCTGCAACCCGCACACCAGTCTGTTAAATGAACGCAAACCAAGAATTTCCACTGATTTTTTCTGATAACATCCAAAGGCAAACAATAATATATGTTAAATTTTCCAATTGATATTTCAATAAAACTTCGGATTTTTTTATACCTATAAATATGAAGGTATTCGTTTGAAAGGAAAAAAATGTATTTCTGTTCACTATTTTCTCTTCATCATTCTGCGAGAGATAATAAAAAATCTTCTGAATGTATAAAATATCACTTCATCGTTGCTTCCAGAAAATATGTCATTGATCTTTTTATTTTTGACTATACTTTTAGATCGTTTGAACTCCATTGACTGGATTTCCCGCTCATTATCATTATTGAAAAAGAAGACTTGGTGGTTTTAATTTCATTTCAAGTAATTGAAGCACCCCTAGGAATGTTCGAAACTCATCAGTGAATAATGCGGTTTATGTATTGATCCCGAGATTGCTCCAATCCATCCACTGCATCAAAAGATATCCTAGGATAAAAAAAAACATGCACAAAAAAATCAAAACTTTTCAGGAAAGCCAAACTCAATTTGGTTCGAAATTATTTTTAGCTATTCTCTGATCTCAAATGTTTATCAATTTCAGTAATATATTCTGTCAAAACGTCTTTTTTGAGATAATTTGACTTGTAAACAAATCACTGAATGTTGACAATTTTCACCCCTTGGGGAAAATTAACGACCAATGTTGTATTTGTAGAAAGTGAAAATAAAATAGCTATTAAAAAAACCGGACCATTTTTGTTATATTGAATATATTATTTTTCCAGAGCATGTTTCATCCTGATAGGGATAGTTTCGGAAAACTCCGTATTATGCGCTTACAGTCTTTGAAATTTCAGATCCACAGAACTTTTGGTTGAAACTATGCTTACTGAATTGACCGAAAAAGATTTAACGTGTTTTTCAATGATCCCAATGATGCTCTTCAAAATTTCTTACAAGTTATTTCAATAAATTATGTACCCAGAAACAAATTTTGATTTATTATTGATATTTGTGATATGAACGAATTGAAATCATTGAATGCAGAATAATGAAAAATTCTACTCACCAATTGGTCTTCCCGTACGACTCACTCGAAGATCAAAACAAAACTGTCTGTTTTTGACCTCTTTTGCAACTGACTGTTGTTTGGATTCAAATATATCCTTTGGGTAACATGTACAAAAAATTCTAACGGCCATGCGGTATCCATTGAAGCGGCATCTTTGATCTTCGTTCGGCATCGACAGTACCCCGCCGACTATGTGGTGAACGTGTGCACAGGCGGGAGAATCAAAGGGCGGCAAAACAAGTCAGAAAATAATTAACTTTTGGAACACCTGCTCATTACTAAAAGGCGGTTTATCAGTGAGCCGTGAGCAGTAAGAATCAGAAACAAAGGGAGTAGTTCTTTTGTGGAAAACCCCACCTAAATAAAAAAAATTATATAAATTTGACCTGTTTTTCGAAGGGAAGGGAAAAAACCAACTCACTTCACATGGAAAAACTTAAAATCAATAGAAAATAAAATCACCAACCAACCAAAAATTCATGAAAAATCTCAATCGGAAAATTTCAGACCCACTTCCAAACGCACCAATCTCACCCGCTAAAAAAAGTTCGATTTTCAGCATTACAACACGAAGAATAGATAAAATGTATTAAAAATAGATACAAAATGAAATACTAAGAAATGTAAATTCCTTTGCACCCGGTTTTCTGCGGTTTCCCGGTGCAGATCCATCAGATCGCTTAATAGCTATGAATAAAAGGAGGAACAAAAAAAGCCGCAGGTTTCCTCACCAAACTCAAAATTCTAGAAATTGAAACTGTAAACACTAGGGAAATGAAATACTGTCTCTGAAAAGGATTCAAATCCTATAACAGAGACATAGGGAACTTTCACTAGAATAAAACAGAATTGTAACCAAAAATAAATGTAAATTATTTAAATTGAATTGAAAGAAAGGGGCATTTCACATTTGTTTTTAGTGAATCGTATAGTTTATAGATCTCCATTTTTCAGTTCTGTAGAAACCGTGATCAGTGATCTAAAAGTGAAACAGAATATACAGATTCAGAAATAAATTTTGTTAATGTTGGCGGCAGAAAAAAGATGATAGACACAGCGATATGAACTTAAACTTAGTGAGATAACAGAAGCGGGGGCACAACGCAACTATGATTATCCATGGTATAAACTTCTTGAATTCTAATAGGTTTCTTGGATTGTTAATGAAAATTACTACTTTTGTTTCATACATATATAGTCCATCCAATATCAATTGCAGAAGCTGTTTCTATAGGGAGCAAATAAAAACTCACATCGCTAACACGAGCGTATATGCGAAGAAACTGAACGAAAAATAATGTGTACTACTCGTAAACATTCGCCGTCGGCGAAGGGAAGATCAAAAGAGCCGATAGTCAACGTGAACTTGAGTGACTGCTGTCACCGATTCGTCAGGGCCAATCGAATCGGACATCAATGCTTGGATGTGTCTATACGATGGGAGGTGATAAATCACGCGTTATAGTTGTGTTTTAATAGCTCTGAAAGATTAAAAACCAGTAGCGTCTGTGGTCTTGGTGTGTGCCGATCGAAATACGTTTTAGGATATAATCATAACCTACATCAAACAATGAGAGAAATTATTTTTCTTTCTAATGTATTTGAATAAATAAAAGCTTGTCTTTAATTTTTTTTCATTTTTCATTATTTATAAAGTATTTTTAAAATCTTAAAATATCCCAATAAAATTAGTTATCTCCGCCACTGCTGCTCACAGGATTTCGCCGCAAGACTTTTTTATGCTTCTGCAATTGATATTGGGAAAACTATACTCGTAAACATTCGCCGTCGGCAAACGGTAGATCAAAAGAGCCGATAGTCAACGTGGACCTGAGTGACTGCTGTCTACTCCACAACCGATTCGTCTGGGCCAATCAAGTCGGACATAAATGCTTGCAGGTGTGGCTATACGATGAGAGGTCATAAATCACGTGTTATATTTGTGTTTTGATAGCTCTGAAAGATTAAAAACCAGTAGCGTCTGTGGTCTTGGTGTGTGCCGATCGAAATACGTTTTAGGATATTCTAGTTTTGTAGGATATTCTAGTTTTTTTTTCTTAATGTATTTGTATAAATAAAAGCTGGTCTTAAATTTTTTTTCATTTTTCATTATTTTTGAAGTATTTTTGAAATCTTAAAATATCTAAATAAAATTAGTTATCTCCGCCACTGCTGCTCACATGATTTCGCCGCAAGACTTTTTTATGCTTCTGCAATTGATATTAGGAAAACTATAACTACATACACAATAACTGAAAACGGAAAACGAAAAATATTTCTTGTTATCATCAGAATTTTAGGGTCTTGAGAACAAAGTTGAATAATCTCTATCTGAGTACCGAAGGAGAAAACTACGACTTAATAGTGGAAACAGAAACGTGGTTGAATGAATCAATCTATAGCTCTGAAATCATAATGTAACAGGTACGAAATAGTTAGGTGGGATAAAAATCCGCATATAACAAATAAAGAAAGAGGAGCAGGAGTTATGATAGGGGTTAGTAAAAAATTCAAAATGTTAGTCTGGGAGATGCTCTGTATGTTGAAGTAAGCATACAAAAAATATTAATCAGTCTTTTTGTAGTTTATTTCCCTCCGAAATCAACTGTAGATAATTACAAAGTTTTTTTTGATTTCTATGAACAAACGGTGGACAACAGAAATGTGTACGTCACTGGTGATTGTAATCTAGCAAATCTGAATTCCCAGCTAACGCTCCGAACAGGTATGGAGGACAGACACTTAACTTTTTTAGATTTCATGGCGGCTTTACATGCTTTGGAATAGATGAATGATGTCCTCAATAATAATAATAATCGAAAACTTGAACTGGTGTCAACAGCTACTGATAACTAAGATTTACTCAAAGTATCCAAATCTGACTTTCCATTGATAGAAGAGTATGCAAACCACCCTGCATTATTAATTGATATTGAACTAGAAAAGAGTGAGAGTGCAGGGGACGATACCTACTTCGAAACAGAAACTTTCTACAACTTTCGAAAATGATACCTTGTACAGCTCTCTTATAAAATTAGAGATATTGACTGGACCGCATTGCTCGAAATAGAAAATGTAAATGACGCGGTAGATTTGTTTTTACAATAACATTTATGGTGTGTTTAATGATATAGTATATAGCTCATAGTATCAATTGCAGAAGCATAGAAAACAAGTTTCCCAGTCTAGAGGCGCAATCCTTTGAGGAGCAGAGGGGGTGATAACTAATTTTATTTCGTTATTTAAATATTTCAAAAATACGTTAAAATAAAAAAATATGCCCTAAACGAGGAAGTATGTATTAAAAGGCAATCGGATCATCATGATTTCATTTTCCCATGGTCGAAAAAAGCCATATTTTCCAACAAAACATATCACAACTATAAAATATTTTAAAACCTATTTCGATCCCAGACCAGAGTCGTTACTGGCTTCCATTTACTCAGAGCTCCTTGAACTGGTGATTCATAAGTCTCAACGTATAGACACTCCTACAAGCATTATCATTGGCTTGCGGTCACCCAAACAGCTGTAACTCAAACCCACGTTGACTATCGGCTCTTCTGATCTTATTTTGCTCTACCGGTCGCCGACGGAGAATGTTTAGGAGTAGTACACATTATTTTTCGTTCCGTTTCTTCGCATTTACGCTCTTGTTAGCGAAGTGAGTTTTCGATTTGCTTCCTATAGAAACAGCTTCCGCAATTGAAAACTGTAACCATTTTCCCAATGAAAGGATTTAATTGCAGTATGGACTTGTTTCTACGAAAGATGTAGTAAACATTTATATAGTACCAGCGGTGAAGAAAAAACTACAGCCACGTTTGATTACCCTTCGTAATGGTGCAAACTGTTTTTTTTTGGTCGACGCACGATAACGCAATAGTACTTAATGTAACAAGTACGCAAAATGAGGCTTTCGCGGAAGAATCCTAATGTTTCCGTGAAAGCCATTTACGTACGTCGTACGTGTTGCATACAATATTTTTTTGTATAAGTTTTCCAAAGAATGTTTCATGTAGGAACTATGATTTCATTTCTGCTATCAATACGCAATTATATTTGTAGGCCTCACCGGCAGAAGGCCGTGTGAAATATCGAATCAGATTTATTACCGACGTGTCAAATATCAAATATGTCAACTAGTCAGTAACTTTTACGTTTGTTGTTATGTTCTATGATTGTGTTTTCAGTCATTATTTTCAGGATCCAACTATACCAACGTATTATGGCGATATAAATATATATATATATATATATATATATATGTATATATATATATATATATGTATATATATATAGTTGAATATAATAAACTTGTAAGTAAATATGACAACCATTCAGAAGGATACTCCAAATTTGAAAGAAAATTGTAAATGTATTCAGTATACAGCAAAATCCTGTTTTCCCCTAGTTTGACATTCGAATCGTGAATGATAGATGTCGCCTACTTCGTGGTAATCCTGGATAGTAGATGACATTTGGAATGAATGAAATATAAATTGTTATCATCCAATAAATGTATGTAGGTTTAGGTGTGAAAACATTTTGAACAATTTGAACACAAACTAAACCAATATTCGTATATTCTTGTAAGATTATATCTTGTTTGAATTTACTATCATTTTGTTTGCGATTGTTCGAAGAAACAAAGTATAAAAGTCATCATGTTTGTACTGTAATCGCTTTTTTTTTCTGGAGAAAGCGCAACCTGTCAACCGCTCCGGTTCATCCTATTGGTGCTCCGTTATGGCCATGGGCGTGCATGTCATTTTAACACCAAAGTACAATGCAAACTAAGAATCTACTCGCCACTGTCACTGCCACTGCGCGTATAACTTCTTCGTCAGAATAAAAGGTGATTGCAGTACCTACCGCAACAATAACCATTGACAATTTTATTCTAAAAAAATCAAAATTTTTAGGTTTTCTGCGGCAAACTGTTATCGGTTCACAGTTTTCATTACAGTATTTATAAACACCCGTTAATGTTCAGTTATGTTTTATGAATGAATAAAATTCAGTTCGTAAAGTGTTGCCATGACTACACTTCACGGACAGTCAATTAAATGCCAAGAAAACATACTTATCATTTAGGTATGCTGATTGAATGATATTTATTAAAGCAGTCATTTGTCATATTTGTTCTTATTAGCTAGCATTCTTACGGCTATTGCTAAAGATCTTGATCTTGATTAATAATAATTTCAACGTTTCCTACACATTACCTATCAATAAATCAAAGTTGACCAAATCAACCTCAATTTAATAATTTCATAACAAAAATTGTATTTTGACTGTAGTCTGGATAAAACCAAAATATTGAACAAAATAAAACACAATTGAATTAAAACCAAAAATTCAACAAAAAAAGATCTTATATACTAGAAGAAAACGAAACCTATCCATCCAACAAAACCATAAAGTGAATTGAGCACAACGATACATCCTGTATAAACTCGACTTTCCACTTAATAATTTCCCCAGCAGGTACCCACATGCCTGCATAACAAAATGAACCCATATACCCATAAAACCCAGTAGTAGGAAGGTTGGGTGTTTATGTATTATGTTGGGATTGGAACATTTTAATGCTTATGGCCTCAATCTCCCATTTGTGTGATGGTAAATGGTTGATGGAGGCGGGGCTCTGAGAAGCCAAATACCAGATCTGGTTAAAGTTGAAGCTCGTCATATAGTGCAGAACATGAAATGGTGTAATAATATTTAGAGGCTACATGACTACATTTCTAATGTCATTTCCATTTTCAAGCTAGCGCAGTCACCCTAAAAACTCGCTATTCTTTTGCTTCAGGAAATTCAAAAACTGCACGACAATTATGTTTTGGTATTTGATAAGTGAATTTTGGGATGGAAGAAATAATATTGAACAAGCAACTCCTTACTTCATAAAAGCTTCTTTACACGTTATATAGTAGTGTCTTAAAGCCTTAAAATGTTGCTTCATAGAAACTGATAAAACGAAGCGGAGAGGTTTCAATATTGCTTAATAAGCATCCATGTATCCTTTATATATCTCACAGAGGCTGTATAAATTGTGCCTATTTTGGAGGTATTGATACTTCATCGATGCTGAATAACTATTTTCAACTCTAATTTATACAGTATTAAACTATATTAAAATGTGGAGTAGATGTTGTTAGTGCTTTTAAGAAGCAATGTGTGTTACTTGGGAGAACTCACCAGAAATCATTTATAACTTTGATTCAAGACTGGCATCGCATTCACTAGATCTTCAATACATTTTTGTTGACGAAAATTTATTTCCAGCTCCCACGATCATTAGGAAGACCGGAATAATTGAAAAACACGTTTTCTAGAAGAAATCTCAATTTGCAAAGATGGAAAAATGTTGGAAATGTTCGTAACATTGATGCAAGACTAGCATCTTGCATCAATGTTACAATGGAGTGCTATTTCTTGGAAAACATTTTTCTTTATCTCATTCTTGATTAAGACTGGAATAGAAAATAAAATAAAATATTTTTTATTTTTCTTTTGAGATAGGGTCCTTTCAAAATATCTATCAGATGTAGTTCAAAGTCCACGTGGCTTTAGCCGGGGAAGTAGTTGATTTCTGTTAGATATTCACAAGAATTCGCAGAGAAGTCTTTCTATTCAATATTCAATTGAGAATGTTTCCCTTTTCAACATGATTAAAACACAAGAGGTTATCTTGAACGATGAAAGATAGTTACTAAAGTTTATCTTTGAGTCTCAGATGATGAGTCCACATCCGATTTTATGAACACCCTGTTCATATTTTCAAACAAATCCTTATGGTTGGCACTTCGATATTGTAGGTGGATATTCACTTCTGAATAGAATTTCTTTCGAACATAAATAATGAATGCATACTTTTTACCCATTTCAAAGCATATAATTTCTTTTGTAGTTCGTTCTCACGAAAAGATCGGCTCGTACTTCGAAGGAGTAATGAAAATTTTCCAACTTCACCCATTCGAATAAGGTTTCATTTCCGCTTCCAGCAGTATCAATGATAAGTTTGCTCTAGATATTCCCTATGAAGCTTGTATTGATATAAGTCTAGGAGTATATGAATTGCCCGAACCATAGAATGTTTGTCGTTATTATGATACGACCCGATGCTTTTAATTTTCTTCTTTATCGTCAGAAAATCTACCCGAACTCTGATTGAAGTCTACTAGTATCTTGGCATATCTTTGTTGAATATTGAATAGAAAGTTTTTTCTAAAAATTGAAAAATCCAGAAACAAACTATTTTTCCGTCAAAGCTACGCTGGACATTGAACTACATCTGAGGGATATTCTGAAAGGACCTCAACATAAAAGAAAAATTCTGAAAGTAAACATTTACAGTTTTATTCAGATTGTTAGTCGATTTTCTATTCCAGTCGTCATCAGGAACTCATACAGTTTTTTTAGGATTATTCATCAAATTTTCTACAGAAAATTGAGTTATGCATAGATATCGGGTGTCCACGGAAGGTGGCTCGCCCCTATAACTTTTTTGTTTTCGCGGATAATGGAATGAAATTTGAAGAATCTATTTAATGCATAAAACTGCATCTTTTGACAAGTAACTGAACTTCATGCAAATTCCGGATTCACCGAAAGTGACATAAACTTTCGATTTTCAAATGGGACACCTAGTATATTTTCAGTTTTTTGTCTCCATATGACATTTAAAATACAACCATGTATCATTTGTTACTGTTTGTAACAGTTTTTTATTTTTTTTTCGAAATAAATTTTCATTCTAAAGGGCTATAGATAGGTTCAAATAACTAATTTCAGTCCTAAAATATTTGTAAAAATACAACTTGACTGTTTTCGATCAAAATGTTTCAGCCATGTGACGTTTGATTTTAAAATTTTCATTCCTATTTTGATACCGCACTTTATTAGGTTGTAAGAAAACTTTCGAAAAAAAACTGAAAATATAACGTTAGAACTTTCGTTAAATGAAGAATCTTATCGAGATTAAAATAAGATTTGAAATCATCGAGTAGCATGTGACCAACACAACTGAAACAAAATCATTAAATTGTTGCGGTAAAAATTGACGTGTCGACATATTATTTTACATCTCTTCTACAAAGTCAATTAGGTAGTTATTGTGTACCTCATTTGAAAATCATGGAAAATAAGAATATTTATACAAGATCTGAAAAAGTTGATATGTTATTAGTTTTTGGAGAGTGTAGGCAAAATTGAACCAATGCTGCACGTCTCTACGCACAGAGATATCCTGATCGGCGTCACCCGACCCGGTACTATTTTCCAAAACTGGTTAAAAAAATGCGAAATGAGCCTGATAAGGATGGGAACGATTCGTTTGTTGTGAGTGAAGCAAAAGGAGTAGATGTTCTGGCATACGTTCAAGTAAATATTATTACGTCAGAGATAAGTGCCATGTGAAGTGGAATGAATAGAAAAATCGAATTTAAACGGTTTTCTTCACATAAAGGATTCAATATAAAATTGAACCAGAGAAATGTAGATCTCAGGTGGAAAAACTCTTTCCTGGCAAATACGCAGAACGTTGAATGATATTCACCTGAAAATCATGCATACTTCCATATAATATCAATGGACATTGAATGCAAATGTTTCTTTCTGATAAGCTCGATTATGTTTAATTTATGTCGTGTTCACCTAACATCGCATACCGGTTCCAGGTTCTTGGCCTCATCAGTACGAGTATCAACCAGCCAAGTCAAAGAACTCTGGCTGAGTGAGACACAACGTAAACAAACCATCATCGATCTTTTACACCTATAGGTACGCCGGAAAAGATAAACTTTAACTGGCGGTACCTAGTGACAGAAATAGAACACCGAAAATCTCACCTCGATAGGTTTCTAAATAAAGATTCTTCAGTGAGTGAAGCCGTCTAGCATAGGGATTGCCATGTGAAGTGGAATGAATAGAAAAATCGAATTAAACGGTTTTTCACATAAAGGATTCAATATAAATTGAACCAGAGAAGTAGATCTCAGGTGAAAACATACTTTCTGGCAAATACCAGCAGAACGTTGAAGATATTCACCGAAAATCTGCATACTTCCTATAATATCAATGGAATTGAATGCAAATGTTTCTTTCTGATAAGCTCGATTATGTTTAATTTATGTCGTGTTCACCTAACAATCCGCATACCGGTTTCAGGCTTCTTGGCCCTCATCAGTACGGAGTAGTCAAGGTGTTACAAGATCGATGATGGTTTGTTTACGTTGTGTCTCACTTCAGCCAGAGTTCTTTGGACCTTTGGCTGGTTGACTACTCCGTACTGATGAGGGCCAAGAAGCCTGAAACCGGTATGCGGATTGTTAGGTGAACACGACATAAATTAAACATAAACGAGCTTATCAGAAAGAAACATTTTCATTCAATGTCCATTGATATTATATGGAAGTATGCATGGATTTTCAGGTGAATATCATTCGACGTTCTGCGTGGTATTTGCCAGGAAAGTAATTGTTTTTCACCTGAGATCTACCTTTCTCTGGTTCAATTTTATATTGAATCCTTTATGTGAAGAAAACCGTTTAAATTCGATTTTTCTATTCATTCCACTTCACATGGCACTTATCTCTCACTATATGCTAGACGGGCTTGCCACCCTACTGAGAAGGAATCTTCATTTAGAAACCTATCGAGGTGGAGATTTCGAGTGTTTCTTTCGTCACTAGGTACCGCCAGTTAAAGTTTATCTTTTCCGGCGTACCTATAGGTGTTACAAGATCGATGATGGTTTGTTTACGTTGTCTCACTTCAGCCAGAGTTCTTTGGACCTTTGGCTGGTTGACTACCCGTACTGATGAGGGCCAAGAAGCCTGAAACCGGTATGCGGATTGTTAGGTGAACACGACATAAATTAAACATAATCGAGCTTATCAGAAAGAAACATTTGCATTCAATGTCCATTGATATTATATGGAAGTATGATGGATTTTCAGGTGAATATCATTCAACGTTCTGCTGGTATTTGCCAGGAAAGTAGTTGTTTTTCACCTGAGATCTACCTTCTCTGGTTCAATTTTATATTGAATCCTTTATGTGAAGAAACCGTTTAAATTCGATTTTTCTATTCATTCCACTTCACATGGCACTTATCTCTCTATATGCTAGACGGGCTTGCCACTTCTACTGAGAAGGGATCTTTATTTAGAAACCTATCGAGGTGGGAGATTTTCGGAGTGTTTCTTTCTGTCACTAGGTACCGCCAGTTAGAGTTTATCTTTTCCGGCGTACCTATAGGTGTTACAAGATCGATGATGGTTTGTTTACGTTGTGTCTCACTTCAGCCAGAGTTCTTTGGACCTTTGGCTGGTTGACTACCCGTACTGATGAGGGCCAAGAAGCCTGAAACCGGTATGCGGATTGTTAGGTGAACACGACATAAATTAAACATAATCGAGCTTATCAGAAAGAAACATTTGCATTCAATGTCCATTGATATTATATGGAAGTATGCATGGATTTTCAGGTGAATATCATTCAACGTTCTTCGTGGTATTTGCCAGGAAAGTAGTTGTTTTCCACCTGAGATCTACCTTTCTCTGGTTCAATTTTATATTGAATCCTTTATGTGAAGAAAACCGTTTAAATTCGATTTTTCTATTCATTCCACTTCACATGGCACTTATCTCTCACTATATGCTAGACGGGCTTGCCACTCCTACTGAGAAGGAATCTTTTATTCAGAAACCTATCGGGGTGGGAGATTTTCGGAGTGTTTCTTTCTGTCACTAGGTACCGCCAGTTAAAGTTTATCTTTTCCGGCGTACCTATAGGTGTTACAAGATCGATGATGGTTCGTTTACGTTGTGTCTCACTTCAGCCAGAGTTCTTTGGACCTTTCGCTGGTTGACTACTCCGTACTGGATGAGGGCCAAGAAGCCTGAAACTGGTATGCGGATTGTTAGGTGAACACGACATAAATTAAACATAATCGAGCTTATCAGAAAGAAACATTTGCATTCAATGTCCATTGATATTATATGGAAGTATGCATGGATTTTCAGGTGAATATCATTCAACGTTCTGCGTGGTATTTGCCAGGAAAGTAGTTGTTTTTCACCTGAGATCTACCTTTCTCTGGTTCAATTTTATATTGAATCCTTTATGTGAAGAAAACCGTTTAAATTCGATTTTTCTATTATTACGTCACTCAGGAAGATCGCAAGAGAATGTGACATTTCGAAGTCTTCTGCAGCTAACATTTTGGAGAAACATAAATATCATTCATTTAAATATCAACTACCCCAGCACCTGTACCAAAACGATAATGAAAGGAGACTTGAGTATTGCAATTGGTTCTTTGGAAAATATTTGGAGGATGACACATTTCCATATAAAATTCTGTATACTGACGAAAGCCGTTTCACCAAACAGAAATAATAAGCGATATTGGTCCGATGCAAATTTACACTTGATGGAGGAAGGAAATTTCCAAGAACGGTTTGGTTTCAATTGTTGGGTTGGGATTTTTGGGGACAGCATTGTAGGCTCTATAATTTTTGAAGGTGTTCTGACAAGGGCTAGATATCTAAGTTTCCTCACGCAGGAAATTAAGCATTTCTTGGAAGAAGTTCCATTAATAAATCGAGTTGGATTATTTTATCAACAAGATGGTTCTTTACCACACAACCTGAGGGCAGTTACGGAATATCTGCATGAAACATACAACGAAAACTGGATTGGTGGCCGGCGAAGTAAACTAGGGTTGTTTTCAATTAATACCTTTATTTATTCCTTTTTAAAAACTTTTTCGGACACCCGACCTTACGCCTCTGGATTTTTTCATGGGGATCTATTAAAAACGAGGTTTATGATGTACCTCCTGCCACACGACATGAATTAGAGGACAAAGTAAGGGCTGCTATTTATAGAATTACACCAAGGCAGTTGAGAAAAAGTTCGCCTTTGTCAGCAAGAAGATGGAGGTCACTTTGAACATCTGGAACCCTAAAGATATGTAAATAGGTAGTTTCCATATAATTATTTTATTTTCGATGGGTGCTTTATTTCAGAAAAGTTCTAACGTTATGGTATTTTCAATTTTAACTAACTCTCTAAGTATTATGTAAGCTATAAAAAGTAAATTGTAAATAAAATCCATAGAATAGTTCAGAATAAGAAAAAGGATCCCAGAAAGTGAGCAAAAACCTAAAACTTGTGGAAATAAACAGAAAGGGAGAGTTGCCAAAAGGAGAAAAAACAAACTTTCAGGAGATTCAGGAAATTATGTTGAAAACGAAAGCCGTACAAAATTTTGTAAAACAATAAAATAGAAAATACAAGAAAAACTGAAACAAATCATCCATTATACAATATAACCAATAACCAGAGACAAATAGAAGAAGAAATTATCAAGGAAAAATCACTCACCTTCTGAATACAGCCTAAGTCCTATCCGTGATGTTGCCATTATCAAAGGGGCCTTCCACCTTTAAAACCTGTTTTTTGCAAAAGCTTTTTCCGGTAAATAAATTCGAAAACATTCGATACCATAATGCTTAAAACATCAAACATTTCCGTAAAATACATACCCACGACAATACCCGTATATACTAAAAATTGGAGACGAGGTAAATTTTGATCACATAACCATAAATATTTCCACAAAACAGATATTTTGACTTCAAGCAGAGCAACAAGTTGGTACTACTGAATCCGACCTTGAGAACGGAGACACATCATTTTCCATAGGCGTACCGACTGAGCTGGGATAAGGTAAACGAATTCAGGTAAAAGGGTATTTGAAAAAGGGTAAGAACAACATAGCCGGATATCAATTACTGTTATGATAGGTATTTCTTTTCACAAATTTCAAATAAAAATAAATCATTTAATCTTATGTATTATTACAAATAGCAAATATTTTATTATGATGACTGGTTAACAATAAAATAAAAATGATAAAAAAATAAAAAAAATAATGACAACAATAATAACATCATAATAATTATATATATATATATATATATATATATATATATATATATATATATATATATATATAGATCGTAAAGTAAACAACTCAATCACTACCTTGTTATGGATATAAAACAAAAAACCATAACAAACTAAGAAGGTCCAAACGAATCCTATGTTTGAAGAGTTGTCGAAACGTAGAAACGTATGAATTACACGTGTTATACCAAAACTAAGTTGTAATTGATTTATGAAATTCAGATCCACGAACCTAAAACCCAAGAAAAACAAGCCAAATATATATATATATATATATATATATATATATATATATATATATATATAAATATATATATATATATATATATATAGGGTGTAACATAAGAACGTTAAAATACTCGAGTGACGTATTCATGAGACAATTTTAAGAAAAAAGTATATATAAACTTGTGTCCGGAAATGCTTCGTTTCGGAGATACAGGGCGTTGAAATTGAATTTTTTTGTTCGCTTTTTAAAAAATAACTTGCAAAAAATAAGTTATTTGCACGAAATTTGGCACCCGGGGTTTTTTGACGTGGGAAATCATAATTTCGTATTAATTTTCATGTAACATCCAGAGGGCGATGCGTACGCCGTCTTTATTTATTTCAAATTGCCCTAACATTTCTGACAGTAAACTTCTGGTACTTTTCATGAGAAAACCTCATTACCACACCTTTTTCAAGTAAAAAAGGTACACATCCTCAACAACGCTGGAGGTGATCGTTTTCGAGATATTTACAATTTTCTATATCGATGCATGTTACTTAGCTCCTAGGGCGCTAAGTGAAGTTGCTGAGAACATTACAAAAACTAAGTATGTGGTAGGTCTCGTCAAAATAAACTACTTTTTTCCAATGAAATAATTATCGAAAAATGATTCATTTTCGAGATACAGATTGTTGACATTTTTCAAAACATGGTTGGTTTTTGTCATAAGTTTTTTGAAATTTTAGTTATTTTCATCAAACTTCATACGCAGTATATCCGGACAGACTTCTTCTAAACCGAGCATTATCAAACTGCTTAATCAGTATAGCCAAATTTCATTTCAATAATTTTTGTCACTCTCCGCTTGCAAATTAAGTTAATTAAATCGAGTAGGCTATGAACGTTCGTTTAAAAAAATAGAAGTTCGCTGTCACATTTTCAACTATCCATTGACAAATTCACAGTTCGGAGTTTATAAAGTGATTTTTTGGTACCATGCCCGACTTTGCGAATGCTGAAATGGCTGATATGGTTTTTGCATACAGCTTGGCTGACGGAAATTCAACCGAGGCCAGACGCATCTATCAGGAAAGGTATACCCAACGCGTCACTCCTTGTGCAGCGACATTTACGAATCTTTTCTGCCGTTCTTCCGAATCTGGAAGCTTTGAAAGAAATTCTGCAGTAGGACGGCCACGGACTACAAGAACTGGAGGAGGCGGTGCTCGAAGAAATTAGTGAACATCCAGAGACATGTACAAGAAAAATTAGTCACACTTTAAATGTGAGTCACATGACCGTTTACAGAATTTTGAAGGAACAGCAATTATATCCTTATCATATTCAGCGTGTCCAGGCACTTACGCTACGTGATTTTCAACCACGTATCCAATTTGCTCAATGGCTTCAAAGAAAAGTCGAACAACATCCCCAAATTTTATCAAAAATCCTTTTCACAGATGAGGCTAATTTTTCAAGAAATGGTATCATGAACTTCCATAACAACCACATCTGGGCGGAAGATAACCCACATGCGATAACGCAAACTCATTTCCAAGACAGGTTCTCTTTTAATGTATGGGTAGGCATAGTTGGGGATCATTCAATTGGGCCCTATTTTCTCCCTTTACGTTTGAATGGAGATGCTCATCAACATTTTTTGGAACACGAGCTTCCCCAGCTTATACAAGATGTTCCCATTGGTCTCCGAAATCACTCTTGGTTTATGCACGATGGAGCCCCTACTCATTTTAGTCTGATACCAAGAAATTTCTTAGACGTAGCATATCCCCAACGATGGATAGGAGGAGGAGGCACTCAGCATTGGCCCCAGAGGTCACCGGACCTCAATCCCGTCGATTTTTTCTTTTGGGGACACCTAAAATCACTAGTTTATGCTAGCGTCATTGAAAACGAGAAAATTTTAAGGGATCACATCATAGCTTGAACAGTTGTTGTGATAGTTGTTTCGTTCAATTTTTACATATTCAATTGCCCAATAAATAACATAGTACTTCTCCGAATTGTTTTTTTACAAACTCCGAAATGTAGCACTTTCTAATTGAATAATTAAACCTGACAATTTTTTCAATATGGATTGATTAAGCAGTTTGATAATGCTGTTTGAAAGAACTCTGTGTTTATAGTTTGATGAAAATAACTGCAGTTGCAAATAACTTATGATAAAAACCAACCATGTTTTGAAAAATTTCAACAATCTGTATCTTTAAAACAAATCATTATTCGATAAACATTTCATGAGAAAAAAGTCGTTTATTTTGACAAGACCTACCACATACATAGTTTTTGTAATGTTCTCAGCAACGTCACTTAGCGCCCTAGGAGCTAAGTAACATGCATCGATATAGAAAATTGTAAATATCTCGAAAACGATCACCTCCAGCGTTGTTGAGGAAGTGTTGAGGAAGTGTACCTTTTTTACTTGGAAAATATGTGGGAATAAGGTTTTACCCATGAAAAGTACCAAAAGTTTACTGTCAAAAATGTTAGGGCAATTTGAAATAAATAATGACAGCGTACGCAGCGCCCTCTAGATGTTACATGAAAATTAATACGAAATTATGATTTTCCACGTCAAAAAAACCCCGGGTACCAAATTTCGTGCAAATAACTTATGTTTTGCAAAAGTTTTTTTCAAAAGACCTTTATTTCTTAAAATTGTCTCAGGAATACGTCACTTGAATATTTCAACATACTTATGTTACACCCTGTATAACTGTCAAATTAAAAAAACTCATTATATTAGGTGACTTCAATATATATTTTGAAAGGAGTTCGACATTATTGAGTGATTTTTTTTGTCTCATTTTATCATTTGAACTAGATATCGCTATTTCAGAGTTCACAAGACGCACTGGCTGCATTGATAATATATCAACTAATATAAACCCTAACACCTACAATACTCGAATTCTCGATCCAAATTTGTCAGATCACTTTGGCCAAGTCATCTCGATTGAGGGGGACATCAATTGATATCCGAAAACCATCAGAAAAAGAATCATATCTGCACGGGGCATTGAAAGAATAAAACAGTCTCTGACTGAAATTGATTGGAAATCCATATTCGACAACCCAGTGGCTGATTCACACTATCTCTATGCATATTTCTCTCACAAACATTTATCACTAAGAAACATTTCGGCGAATAAAGCTCCATTGAATTTTTTCGACGACAATCTTCGAGAAATGGAAAAATCTCTCGCTGCCATAAAACAAGTATACGACGCGACGTCTCAAAAAACGAAAACGACAATGAAGCTTACAGAACGTATAAAAAAAATACCGCTCTGCAATTACAAAAGCATTAAAAGACGCATTCAATGATCTCATCGCAAATTCGTCTAACAAACCCAGAGACTTTTGGAGAATAATCAATTACCAACGGAATTCTAATCCCCCAAAAACGAGTGCACTCTAACTTGTGATAGTTTTGTTGATTACTTTTCAACTGCGGCCGAAAATTTTATCAGAGACTTACACGCTGCTGACTGTGATCCTGAAAACTATTTGAGATACGTGCCGTGCCCAAATGTTACCTTTTTTCTTGAACCAGGGACCGTTATCGACGTATTGGATGCAATAAAGTCCTTGAAAAACTCGAAAAGTTTTGATATATACGATATAAACTCAAACCTTTTGAAAGAACTTATCGATATTGTTACTCAGCCATTAACAAGTTCAATACATCTATGCTTCAGTATCGATACTTTCCCAGATTGTGTGAAAATGTCCAAAGTTATTCTTATTTGAAAAAAGGCAACCCCGATGAACCCATCATTTATCGACCGATATCTTTAGTCCCTGTTATTGGGAAAGTAATTTAAATCATTTTGAAAAAACATCTCACTAGCTTCTTTGAAAATTCGGTAGTAAAAAATATCATCGATGGTTTTGAGGAAGGAAGTTTTACATCAATCACACTAGTAGATCTCAGTAAAGCGTTTGATTGTGTTTCTCATAATCTTTTAATAAAAAAACTTGAACATTATGGCGTAAAATCATATGTCACAGGAAGAACTCAGTGTGTCTCTGATAACAAGAAGCTATTCCACTTAAGTGAAATTGAATATGGTGTGCCCCAAGGGTCTGTCTTGGGACCCCTTCTGTTCATTATTTACATCGGCGACCTTTTTTACTACCTTTTTCCGAACAGTATTGTCATGTATGCCAAAGATGCGACATCGATTAACAGACACTCAGACTTGCGCACTCTAAAATACATTGAAGATGAGGTGGACAGTATAGCAGTTCACTGGTATAGTAATAATCTACTCTGCCTGATCAGAAATAAAATACAAAAATTGAGCTTTTTCGCAAATCACACACTCTCAAATGGTGGCGCTGCTAATCTCCTTGGAATAACCTTGGATGATAATATCATATAAATGAACTGTGCAAAAAAATATCCAAATACACGTATGTTTTGCGTCAACTCAAACAGTTTGCAAACGTAAAAACTTTATTGAGTGCCTTCCATGGTGTCATACAATCCCCGTTGAATGACGGTATCATTCTATGGGGTAAATACTCCAAACTCAAAGAAAGTGTTCGTTATTCAAATGAGGCTATAAGAGTGATAGCAAATGCAGGACATAGGGATCACTGCCGGCCGCTGTTTGCGGAATATAGAATAATGTCCGTAACTTCTCTATATATATACCACTCACTACTACATATACATAAACACAAAAATGTCCCAAGTAATGTGGAGTATCATATCTATAATACCAGAAATAAAAATATGTTAAGAGAACCAAGACATCGTCTAAATAAGTCATCCAGAAACTTGGTAGATATTAGAATATATAAGAAATTAAAAGCCTAAATTGTAATCAATACAAAGCAGAAGTCAAGAAAATATGCTCCCACCACTGTTTCTATACAGTTGATGAATTTATGGCCTGAAATATATTTTTTATTTTCTCTTTCATGTACTTATGGCACTTTACTCATAACATTTAACTGCTTGATTATTGCCTGTTTGTCATTTTTTTTCATATTTATGATGTTTTTATGCTTATGTGATATTTTGTCTTATTAATTTACAGATTACAGATTTTTATTCAGAGTAAAAGTGTACATAACATGATATACAGTGATTTATCTTAAAATTTCTAATTGGACCACAAAACTGCACCTAAGCATACTGAATGCTTGTGTTGTGCTTGTCTGCAATCCTCCAGAAACATTGAGATTGTACAGAAATTCATTGATGGTGATAGTTTTTTTTTTTTGATAAGTATAAGACATTTATATACAATATATTAGGTACATGAAGGCAAGATTAACTTATTGTTGAGTGAGATGTTCTTAAGAATAGGTGGGTACTGAGTAACACATCGACTAAATTAATATTTGATAGATTTTTGTTTGATTTTTTTGAACGAAAAGTTTTGTTTGGTATATATATTTCAAGTTTGTCTAGTGATCTGGTATTTTTTATGATTTCCATGGGACGACTAAAACGACTTACGTTGTGGAACATCCATTCCAGGCATTGATAGGCATATAAGCTTCTAATGTCTAGTATCTGCAACTGCTCATACAGTTGTACAGTAGAATGTAGTTTAGGTTTTTTAAATATGATTTTTAGAATTTTGTTTTGCATTGACTGGAGTTGTATTAAATTATTTTGGAATAGCCCGCCCCATACCTTAATACAATAACCTAATATGGATTCAGCCAAGGAATGGTAGATTACTCTTAGTGTTTTATAATTCAGAATATCTCTCAATTCATACATTTTTCGAGTCAGCTGCCTAAGCCTGTTTGTCAATGATACCACATGCTTTTCCCACCTTAAATGTTCGTCTATCATGACACCTAAATATTTGATGCTATTACATTTTTCTATTTTCGGGCAATAGCATGTTGAACGATTTTGGCAATCATTTTCGTGTACAAGAATACTACTTTTTTCTGTCGGTTGATCACTTGCTGTTAAAGAAAATGAGATGTACTTTGTTTTCTTAACATTCAAGCTCAGTAATATAATTAATGTGATATTTTGTCTTAATAATTCTATCTGTCCACACCTTATGGCCTGCTACAAATGTAACTTTTTTTTTCAATAATAACTAGTCATTATAAAATATTTATTATGATAAATTTGTTTCATTGATTTCCTTATTTATTTAATAACTTTGAGAAATGAATACCTATCATAACAGTAATGAAACTCGGCTATGTTTGCTCTTACACTTTTTTACCTTATCACAGCTCAGTCGGTACGCCTATGGAGTATGAGTCATCTCTATTCTCATGGCAGAATTCAGTAATGCCAACTTGATGCGCTGCTTGATGTCAAATGCGCTATTTTGTGGGAAGATTATGATTAGGTGCTCAATAGATAAACTAAAAATGCAGAAAGTCGTCAAATAGTTATTGTTTTTATTGAATAAATTCTTAAATCGACCTAATCTGCGATATCTAACATATCTGACTCAGAACAGTGATGTGAAATGGTAAAACTTGCTTATGTATGATGAAATACTTGGTGACTAAACGTTTCAAAGTTATGAACAGTCTGTGAGAATAGAAAAAACCAGTAAGTGTTCAAATGAAAGGACACAAGTGATCAAATAACCAATATAAGTATCTGGACCTGATATGTTGCACTTTATTTAGTTCTGCTTCTGAAATACCTGCTATTCTTCCTTTTTTGGTGTTCTCCTGACTATTAGAAGTGTTCGTGCTCTCTGGAAAAGTACAGCTACACTGCAGAAAGCCCCTTTTTGTTCCTGGCAATGGCACGGACTGGACTTTTGTTATCTTAATAAGGTGAGTGGTTTTTTCTTGTTTGTTTATTTTCCCATTCGTATCCGAATTCGTTGTATAACGTTTAAGGATATTCATGTTGAACAGGGAAACATTCTCAATTAAATATTGATAGAAAGATTTTTTTTGTGAATTGAAAAATCCACGATTAAAATGAAGTTATTTTTTGTGAATGTCTAACAAAAAAACTATTTCAGTAAGTCACGTTGGACATTGAACTAATCTGATAGATATTCTGAAAAGGCCCTAACTTAAAAGAAAAAATCTGAAAATCAAATAACTATCTGAATAAAAATGCAAATTTTCAATTTCAGATTTTTTCTTTTGAGTTAGGGCCTTTTCAGAATATCTATCAGATGTAGTTCAATGTCCAGCGTGGCTTTAGCCGGGGAAGTAGTTGTTTTCTGTTAGACATTCATAAAAAATAACTTCATTTTAATCGTGGATTTTTCAATTCACAAAAAAAAATCTTTCTATCAATATTTAATTGAGAATGTTTCCCTGTTCAACATGAATACCCCACAAGAGGTTATCTTGACGATGGAAGATAGTGACTTAAGTTTATCTTTCAGTCGCAGATGATTCCACATCTGATTTTATGAACATTCTGTTTATATTTTCAACAAATCAGTTTAAGGATAGTTTCGCTTGTTTTTCTCTTGTGTTTTATTATAATTTTTTTTTCAAAATTGGTACCTGGTATCGTTTTCTACCACAAATTTTCATCTCCCCAAGCTTGTTACATTTCCTCTTGGCAACATACACATTTTGTTTATTTTCACAAATTTTTAAGTTTATTTCCACTTTCTGTCTGACTTTTTGTTATTGTAACTTATTCTAATGATTTTATTTACAATATATAATTCTAGATCTCATATTATATCTACAAATTTGGATAAAATTCATATTTCATGTTTTTCTGTTTTCATAATTTTTATATTTTATCATTTTCCTCAAATTGCTTTTGACATCTTGCTGTTGGGTTTCCTTCTGATATGATTTACCGTACAGGATGTTCCAACTTGAATACCATTTCATCTAGGGGAGGCCGGGGTTCGAAGTGCCGGGGGCAGGTTGTTCCGATTGAAATAGCTCCGCGAAGAAAAGAGATAGCAATAAGTGTGAAGTGCATCGCGAAACGTCATATCATCGCGCCATTGCGTCAGTCATTTTAGTGACGGTCTGCCCGCGTGTTAGCGTGGTAGTCGATTGGTGACACTCAAACATCACGTAAGTAAATTTTTTCGTCATCTTACTTTTTGGTCTATTTCAATCAATTTTCTAGCTATTTGTGTGTTACTTGCTATTATCTGTCAAGCAAACTACAGTGATTAACTTTTTAATATCGTTTTTGGCTTTTCCAAACGTATTCTATCATAATTGGATGTTACTTTAGAAAATGGAATTTGAGGTTCCAAGTTCCTCTGGTGGGGGGCTAGTTGTTCCGCGGAACAACCTGCCCCGTAACGAACACGTAAATAATAAAATTAAAACTTTGTTTTAGGATGAGAAATTATAAACGAAAAACCGAACGGGGCAAGGTTTCAATTGAGCTTTTGCAGCGGGCTGCTGATGCCGTTATTAAAGACGGTCGTAAACTTAAGACGGTAGCTCGGGAATTAGAGATATGTCATATGACATTGTTTCGCTTTGTCAAAAAGTTGAAAGCTGGTGTAACACCTACTGTGGGTTACTATTCTAGACAGGTGTTCAACCAAGACCAAGAGAAGACATTGGCGGATTATTTATTAAAATGTTCATCAATTTACTTCGGTCTTTTGCCAGAAGAAGTAAGGAAGTTGGCATATAGTTGCGCTGCCAAATTTGACATGCCTAATATTCCAGTCTCTTGGCATAGAAATAAAGAAGCTGGAGTTGATTGGTTCACTGGTTTTCTGAAAAGAAATCCGTCATTGTCCATAAGAGCTCCGGAAGCCACTAGTGCAGGACGCGCATCCTCTTTTAACCGACACAACGTTAATGAATTCTTTAGCAAGCTTGGAGACGTCATTTTGAAATATAACATGCTACCGTCTAGAATTTGGAACTTGTACGAAACAGGTGTTACCACTGTATTGAAGCCAAAGAAAATAGTCGCTGCAAAAGGCGTTAAACAAGTGGGTGCCGTAGTGTCTGCGGAGCGAGGAACTTTAGTTACCGTTGAACTTGCAGCAAATGCAGTGGGAAATACTGTACCACCTATGTTTATTTTTCCGCGCCATAAATATAAGGACTTATTTCTTCGAGATGGTCCCACGGAGAGTATTGGAGCTGGAAATAGCTCGGGATGGATGACGGCTACAGAATTCCTCATATTTATGGACCATTTTATAAAAGACACAAAGCCCACTCCCGAAGACCCCGTATTGTTATTGCTTGATAACCATCAATCACATGTTGACATTGATGTGGTTGAAAAGGCAAAGGCAAATTCGGTTATAATGTTGTCTTTCCCGCCACATTGTACCCATAATTTGCAACCACTAGATGTTGGCGTTAATGGACCGTTTAAAACGTATTGTGCCAAAGCGCAAGAAAACTGGCTACGTAATAACCCAGGCAAGACAATGTCTATTTATGAGATACCTGGAATTGTCAAACATGCATGGCCTTTAGCAGCTACACCAAATAACATTATGAACGCATTTAAAAAGGCAGGCATAAGTCCATACAACCCTGATATATTTACGGATGAAGATTTTGCCCCGTCGTTCGTTACTGATCGACCAATGCCCGACACCGCTAATATTTCATTGGGATTGGGAAATGTGAAACCACAGCTTCAAGGATTAGCAGACGTTAATGAGCCTCAGGTGGATCATGATATGGAAACCGTCCCAGATAACGAGCCACGTCCAGCAAGAATAGAATCAGCAACCAATGAACCTCAACCAGGATCCTCGAACATTGCTAATTTGCCAAATAATGTTGTCATTCAAGCCACATCTAGCATATTTTCACCTGAAGCAATTAAACCTTTACCAAAAGCACCGCCAAGATCGTGTAACAACTAAGCGACGAATAAGAAAATCAGCAATACTGACAGATACGCCTGAAAAGAATGCTTTGGCTGAAGAAAAGCAAGAAAAGTAAAGAGCAATAGTAAAATAAAGACGAAGGAAGTTGAAAAAAGAGTCAGGAAGAATAAAGTAACTGGTAAAAACAAGCGAAATTATAAAGTGGCAAGTAAATCCGCAAATGGTAAAGAAAATGTGAAAAGGAAACTACTGCAAGAAGATAATCATGGAAGTGATAGTGAAAAAGAGACCATGGAATGGTATTGTCTAATATGTTGCGATTTATATTCCAACTCACGACCAGGTGAACAATGGATTGAATGCGTCATGTGTAAGAATTGGTTCATTCAAAATGCCTGAAATCTGAAGATGTTCATTCTTATGTTTGTCAAAATTGTAATTCTGACGACGACTCTGAATAATTTTTTTTAAGTTACTGAAATGAATCTGTTTTTACTCAGTAAAGTCATTGCTATGAGACTGAATTAAGAGACTATAACTCGAAATGTTATAAGTTTAGATTATTTTTGTGTTTTCATTAAAAGAAATAATTTTGTTTTTTTTGACAAGCAAACGTTTGTCAAAGTTGATTGAGTAATATTAAAAATGTTTATTATTCTTAAATCTATTAATTAGGTTGTACTACACCATTAACTGGTAGTTAATGCTTGTTATTATTTTATGTTTGCAGTTATGTTCATTACATTTTTTAATTTTGTTGAAAAGTTTGTAAAAAACATTAAGATTTTGTACTTTTCTAAATAAAACTCTAATAAATATTCAATTACATATACCTAATTTATTTTATATAATACCTTTCCAACTAATACTACATTATTAGGGACTGGAGTTGATAAGCGGAACAACTTACCTCAGCTGAGGAACAACCAGCCCTTTGTGGGGCGAGTTGTTCCTTGTCGACTTTTTACAGAAAAAATATCCTGAGCAATAATATATGCTTATTTCAAAGAACTTAAGTTTACAATTTGAAACAAGGATAAATTATGCACCATTTTATATAGGAATCGTTGATTTTAAACATTTCTATTATATTTATATTGCCTCCGACTCCAAAATCGGAACGTCGAACCCCGGCCTCCCCTACTTGAGATCCAAAGGTTTTTTTAAGAATTTAAAATTCCATATTATTTTGATTGTTTGTGCAAATTGAATGTATTGTTGGTAACATACTTATGACAATAGAGATATTACAGTAGGGGAGACCGGTATCAATTGTAACAAAAATTGGTTTTGATTTTTTCCTCAATACAGTAACCACCAACTTGTGAAAATAAAAACATCCAAGGGTTACTTCAAGCTTTTGGAATAACGTGACATAGTCAGATTTGGTGTAATTCAATTAACTTTAGCTTCAGAAATATATTTTTTGTCAAAAACCAAATGTTACTATTGACACCATCTTGGTGTCAATAGTAACACTTGAAGTGTCAATTGTAACAGGGGTATAAAAACACGTGAAGGTCATATGAAATTATGTAAGAATGAAATTTGATGTTAAGCCCTTGATATATCATTGTGACGCAACTCATATTTTATTTTAAATGAGGTTAAATGATATTCTTATATTATAATTTATTAAAACACAATACAAAAAATGTCATTTCAAACACAAAATGAAAACTATATGTATATTGAATGCAAACAACGAAAACTGAAAGTAAAAGTTCGGGAAAAATATGTGACACAAAATTAATTTGAATCTGAGGACTCGCAATTATTGCAAACAAATAAAGGATCGTTCTTAGCACAAGAAGAATGAGCCCAGCCTTGACACTTCCTGCACTGCAGCCAGTCCTCTTTACTGCTGCAGTAAGGACCACAGCATATTAAACATATAGTGTCATCTTCAGATGACTCTTCCGATGATTTTTCGAAAATCTTTCGCTTCTTTGCGACGTTTTTTATTTTCCCAGTTTTTTTAGATGCCATAACGTTTTTTTTAGCGGAAGACACTTTTCTGTTGTTGTATAGTTCTTCCAATAGTTGCTTCTCAGGTGTGTCCGTTATAATTGCAGTTTTCCTTTCGTCTGGATGTAGTGCCTTTGGTTTGCTGAAATCAGCTTTGGCAAAGGACGAACTTGCTCGGAGTATAGGCTTTCATAGGAGGCGCTGGAAGATATGCAGAATATCTTTACTATTTGGCGGCCGAATTGGTGTTGAAGGAGCTGCCGATGTGCTGGGTTGGGGTTGTCAACGGTTTCTTCGACATTTGATCTAGACGTGTCTTTTTCCACCAAACTTGCTCCAACGGGTCTATCAGTGACACTACAAGGTGCAAATTCATCTTCAGTGAAGATATTCCTATTCAAAGGCCATATTCCTGAGCATTTGAAACCTGCAGTGATATTTCTGGGAGTTACAGCTAGTGGTAAAGCGTCTCGCACTATTGATGGTATATTGTAAATAGTCATTCGTTTGCCCGGGTTTATCTTCATCCACTGATCACATTCATTATTGAAAAATTTTAAAAGGCCCATAAACTCCTGCGGTCCAGCGGTTGCAATTTATGGGACGTATGCGGTGGAAATGTAAGTAATGTTATGTAGTTTCTTTGCAAAAATCTATAACGGAATAGACAGATGCGAGCCATGGTTATCAAAAATAAGCAGGACTCTATTTGTTGTATTTGGTTTCACGTAATGTGCGAAATGTTTCATGAAAATCAGGAATTCTCTTCTTGCATCCAACCGCTCTTGTTCCCCGATCCGATGCATCCAGGTGGTCCATCTCTTATGAAATGTTCATGATATCTCTTCAAGGGAAAAATGAACATGGGTGGTATACTGTTCCCTAGTGCATTTAGGCTACACATATCGTAACTAACGTTCCTCTTCTTGCGAAGTTATTGCACCCACCTGTTTCACACCTTTGTTGCTATGATTTTATTAGGTTTTTGAACCGTAGTGCACCCGGTTTCATCTACGTTGTATATATTGTTCGGCCCAAAATTGTATCTTTGTAAGACATCAGCCAGGTTGTCAAAAAATTTATTGACATTTTCTTGATTGAAATTCATAGCTCTTGCTAAACTGGTTGATTCAGGAGTGCGTATGGACAGATCCGGATTACGCTTTAAAAATGCTGTAAGCCAATCCTCACTCGCAATTTCAGTCCTTTCCCACCCCTGTGGAATTTTACACACATTTTTTTTGGCAAACTGGTAAGCTAATTTGCGTAAATCCTTTGGTGTAAGTCCAAAATACAGTTTGGAACAAATTGTGCAGTACTTGCCCAATTGCTGTTCCTGTTCGTAAGTAAAAACTCTATTATGCGGATGATAACCAACTTGTGGGTTTTTATTATTCTTCTTAGCAATAACAAATCGCCTGAGAGAAATATGGCACATTCCATATTTTTTTGCTGTTGTTGTTGTTTTTTTGCATTTCCATTAATCACATCATAAGCAGCCTGCTCGTACAACTCTTGAGGAATTTCACCTCTAGTGGTCTTCTTGACTCTGGGTTTCACCATCTTTTCACACTGTAACAATAAAAGATCTAAATAAATACTAATATTACCGCAACTGGTGTCAATTGTAACATGTTACGATCGACACCCTCGAATCTGTTACAATCGACACCAACAGCTCCCTAACCGTTAGACAATCATTCCACTCAACATAACCTTCAAATTTGGTAATCAAATCACTGTGAATATTATCGCCGAAACAGCCTGATTTCAGTGTAATAATTGTTTTTGGGGTAGCCTCAAGAATAAACTTGCTATCACCACTCAATTATGGAATGCAATACTTACATTTTAGGTCAAAGATCACATTCGCACGTTCCACAGGCTAACACACTATTGTTGACAAATTGATAGTACTTCATCCTGAGTAGCTTGTAGTAAGCTATTTTACCAGGACATACATTTTTCTTTTTCTCGACAGATGGCGGGATATATATCAAAGTTACAATTGACACCTGTTACAATTGATACCGGTCTCCCCTACTGACTTTTTGATACATATGCGTTGACTAGAACAAGGTATAAGATTCTAGAACAGTAAAAAGTATAGAAAAATTGTAAAACAAACATAGCATGAACCACGATAACTTGAATACCTAAAAATAATAATAAATTATCTGTTTCATTATTTTATACACATTCCCTAACATAACAATATATATATATATATATAATATATATATATATATATAAATATATATATATATATATATATATATATCATATACATATAATAAAATGGAAAAATGGAATAACAGGATAACGGAAAACGAGAAAACAGGATAACGCGATGTGGGAAAATGGGATAACGGGAAAACGGGTTAACGGGATAACGGGAAGCGGGCAAAAGTTTTCAGAATTTTTTTTCCAGGGAATATAGAAATATGAACAGGATAACGTCTGCGGAGTCAGCTAGTAGATAAATGAAAAATGAATATGCATATGTCGAATTCTACAGAGAGTCTGGTGATATTTTTTTACATCTTCGTTACCTAGTGAATATGATATCACAAATATTGGTCAGTTCCCACCATAAACGGAATATTTCCTACGAATCCTAAATCTGGATATAACTTATAGGTAATTATGTTTTGATATTTGAAATATTTTAATTGAAAATTGAAAGATCTCCATCGTGAAGATACAGTTTTGTGTACTAGCTATGCATATTACAAAAAATTCTATAATACAGGTTGCTCGAGATAAATTGAAGAAAATAATAGTCTCTTTTTGTCACAGTCGAGTCATATTCAGGAAAATTATTTTGTGAACACCACAAAATCATTCGGTAAGATTCCGGTCACTTTAGCTAATGTGAAAATAATCCAATCATTCATATACTTTCATCAACATTTGTCAGTGACGTAATCTGACATCCTAAGAAAATATTCTTGAGATTTATAGTGAATATCGTGAAATAAGGGCAAAAGTCTATAGAGGTGGTATCACGAAGCCGAAAACTTAGGGCTTTTACCAAGCAACGAGCTTGAGAAATTTGTCATAAAATTATGAGGCATTCGTCAATGTCCGAGGGATATTCGGCGGAAAATTTTTTGACAAAAAATTTTATAACTCAACACAATGAAACATTTATTTATTTATTGAAAGTACAGTTAGTGAAAGTACAATTATTGAAATTTAACTTAACATTAGATTCGTTGCTGTTCTCAACTATAGAAGATCTATCATTATTATTATTTATGATCTTGTTGTGGTGTTCTTGATCAAGATTTAAGAAAGGTTTTATAGAATTTTGATTGCTATGACCAGTTATTTTCAGCATTCCTTCCAACAGGTACATTATCGTACCATTTGTCTGTTTCATTTTTCCAGTGTCGATTTGGTTTTAAGAATAGTCGTGGTGAGGTAATATTGTCGCCTCGTTTTGATATCAGTTTATGAAAAAAAAGTAGAGCAGCTTTGTCTTTCACTATTGGAAACTAACCATTTACTACTTGTACAGCTTTTAGAACCACCTTGGCACGTTTTACTGAACACCGGATTGTAATCAAATTGTTGGAGAGTCATCGTTATTTTTCTCGATTTGAAAAAAATCCACCAGACAAGCAACTGCCTCTCCTCCTCGCCATGCTAATTCTACAACAGCAATATGGTAAAATTTACGCATAAGTCCTTCAGGAGTATTTTCATCCCATAGCAATATTATTTTGTTAACTTCAGACAAATTTAACAGAACTGAACTGGTTCAAATCGGGCTGGTTCAAATAATATATTGTTAAACGGGTCAATCATAATATTTTTTATTTAATAAACTGTTGTTTCGAAAAAGGCTATTTTCCAAAATCATTGAAAATTGAAATCGTGAAACCACTATTCAAAAGTGGTAGTAAATTTGAAATGATAAATTATAGACCAGTCTCATTAATATCAAACTTATCTAAAATAATTGAGAAAATCCTCAAAATCAGGATACTCAGCTTTTGTACGAAATTTAACTTGATATCTAAATATCAGTATGGATTTAGGGAGGGAAAATCAACAGATGATGCAATTTACCAATTAGTATCTAATATTTATAACTCACTGGATAAAAGTAAACCATCATTATGCATTTTTGTTGACCTCTCTAAAGCATTCGATACCGTGTGCCACAGAAAATTACTTGACAAACTAGACCATTATGGGATAAGAGGAAATATATACGGAATATTAAAAAGCTTTTTGACAGAGCGCGAACAGAAAGTAAGTATTGAAGGGGAGTTGAGTGATAGTAGATATGTAACATACGGTGTTCCACAAGGAACTGTACTTGGTCCACTGTTGTTTACTCTGTATATCAACAGTTTACTTTCTTTAGGAACCAGGGGCAAAATTTTGAGCTTTGCAGATGATACGGCTATATTCTATGAGGCGAAATCATGGAACACCTTAAAAGCAGAAGTGGAGGATGATTTTAGAGTTATAGAAAAGTGGTTTCGATATAATACACTAACTCTCAACCTGGAGAAAACAAAATATCTACCGTTTTCCTCATACTCCAGTGGATTACCAAATATGGGTCCTTTGATTATCGGACCAAATTCAGAAATACCTGAAGCTGAATCGATTAAATATTTAGGTATTGTAATTGACCGACACCTCAAGTGGGACCTTAACATAAGAAATATAGTCAACAAGTTAAGAGGTATGTTATATAGATTTAAATATCTGAAAGATTACCTTGACACGAAACACCTAGAAATATTATACTACGCACTGGTTCAATCTCATCTAACTTACGGTATTGTGGGCTGGGGTGGTGTAAATGACACGCACTTAGAAAATTTAAACGTCATTCAGAGATGGATATTACGAATTATATACGGTAAACCACTCAGATTCTCCAATGATAAATTACATGAAGAATCGGGAATATTTGACAGTAGGTAACTTTTCTGTCAAAATATACTAGTCAACATAAAAAAAAACAAGATCTCTTCTCACCCTGTTACACACTCCTACAGCACAAGAAATAAAACAATATCATTAAGCGTACCTCGCTGTGACAAAACCATAGGGCAACGTCACTGTGACTTTCTTGCACCAAAACTTTATAGTCTAACACCTGTTGATATAAGGAACTTACAGAGCATCAATTTATTCAAGAAAAAATAAAAAATGGATTTTGGCTTTTGGAAGGAGCAAATTACACGATTTTGTTAATCAAAAACTAAATTAATATATGGTTAGGTATTTTATACTCTTCAATCGAAACAATGAATGGTCTACTTATTATTTTTATTAGTAATATAATTTATATTCATGTTCTCCCGTGTTAATTGTATAAGTCTGAGAACATCTATATATGTACGTATGCGCATATCTCTCAATTAGTTACTCGAATTTTTATATTCTGATACTTTTATATTTTATATTTGTACATTTTAGATTTTTAAACTTTTAAACTTTTCCCTTTTAGCACTTTACATTTTACATTTATAAATTTTACATTAATACATTTTTATAATTACATTTTTACATTTTACATTTTTACATTTTACATTTTTCAATTTTCATATCTTCATATCTTCACATTATATCTATATATTTTATATTTTCAAATTATTCATAACGAATCATCTTCAACTAGTTATGTAATGATCACCTACTGAAATTGATGGAACATACAACAACATGAAGCCACGTACAAGCGATAGTTACATTGGAACTAAAGCTTCTGTGGTATCCCCTGTTTATTTACTGTACGCACTTTAATCATATATACCTTTTTTGTAAATATTTTCTTGGTGAATAAACTTTATTATTATTATTATTATTATTGTAGTCATTATAGTACTTTTCTCGCAAAAGTTTACACGAAACGTTCCACATTGTCTTCACCGTTGCTCCTTTAAATTCGGTCCCATATTTCTTTCTCATATTGACCGCCCAATCTTTCAGTATCAACGCCAATTCTTCTAAGCTTCTATGTTCATTTAATTCATATTCTCGTTCGTAGCAAAATTCCATAAATATTCTCCAAATATATATGTGACTGTAGGTTGTATTTCTGGGAATTTTTTCTTTGAACATTCGCATTGCCAAAACGTGACATTTTGAAATGTATGTGGAATGAAGTTTTCAAACTCAAACGTGTTGTCATAGTGATTGATAATTGCACTGAATGCAATTATCAGTAGTAATACCACTAGTGACTGAATTTTCGCGATAAGTCTGTCGATTTATTTCTGAACGAAACTGAGTTGCTTGAAAACACCACGAGTCCGCAGGACGAGTGGTGTTTTCTTCAAGCAACTCAGTTAAGTTTAGAAATAAAAGACAGACTTATAAGAGTGGTATTTTATCACGAGTGGTATTTTATTAGACTATTTCACGAACAAGGTGAAAGGTCAAAAAATCTAAATTCGGCATTATGAAAGGAAGGAATTTAATAATAATGAATAATTCAAATTCAATTATAATCAAGAAATATTTATTTTAACTATAAACAATTTGTTTTAATTATTATTTGTTACCTATAACAATAAATAATTTTTTATGAACACGAACATAATACATTATTCTCGACTATAATTATTATAGATGTTGCAATTGTAAAAAAATTTAATAGTATGACCATTAATAGGTGGAAACACTGTATTGTTGGTATTATTACTTAATATACTTAGAGTACTCCTAGAAGTATTCACTATATGTAAATAGGGTTTCATCGAGTTCGAACTTCCATGTCCAGTAATTTTCATAGCTTGATGTTCACTAACGCCGGATTGTAGTAACTGACTAACTGTAGTGGCACGATTAGAGTGATTTGTTATTTTTAGTTTTTCAGTGTCTAATCCTATCTTTTCTGCAGAGAGTTTCGTCCATTTTGATATTGTATTAATACCAATAGGGCAATTCTTGTACCAATTATTATTATTATTATATTTATTTCACTTGCCATTCACTGCCAGAAAAAGTCTGTCATTGGTAATAATTCCCCTTTTCGCTATAAGTTTCCGGTATGATCTCACAGGACACATTTCAGGATTTTTCAAATTTTGAGTAAGTCATTTAGTATCTGCACAGTTTTTATCACCACATTGGTGGGTTTTGGAGAATATCGGGTTATATGCAATTATGTTTGTTAAACAGCCTTTGTTGTCAGTCTCTTCCTTGAAAAAATGTAACATGGAAAAAGTTGCTTCTTTACCTCTCCAAGCTAGTTCTACTGCAGCCATGTGAAAAACCTTCTTTTGGTGTCCCTCTGGCGTGTCTTCGTCCCATTGTAAGCACATATTTCTATAGTCATAGCGACAGAACTCATTTTCTTTTTTTCGGTTACAGCTTGCAACAATTTTCTTTTACTATTTCGAGCCGCCCTCGCCTCCTTGAAGAGATCAATATGTCTCTGATACTCATAAAAATATTTTTCTTGTACTAATTTTGCAGTAGTGTTCCATATGGTTTCAATAATACTCTTCTTGTAATCACTACCATACATTTTCTGCATATTGAATGGCCAGTCTTTTAGAATGAATGCTAATCTTTCGTTGCTATTTTCTGCATCTAATTTGTAGTTGCGTTCCGCACAGAACGTCATAAATTGTATCCATATATATAAGACTTTGTTTTTTTTGTGTTACTGTGTATATTTTCTTCAATATTTTGGTTTATCACTTCGTTTGAAGTAGCACCGAAGCGACTCATTTTGTCGTTTGTAGCTACAATTATTTTTGGTCAAACTGTCAAACTTTGCATTGCGATCCGTATCCATGGTTACGTCGTTGAAAACACGATGCTGATAGACCAATCAGAATTGAAAGACAGCTGGTGTTTTCGCGATAATACAAGCTGTCTTTGGTTTTTGATTGGTCAGATTTTCTGAAAATTCCAAGGTGCGTGGAATAGTCAGTGTAATGTTGACATGATTGGGTGAAATTGTTTCATATGACACAAAATGACAAAATTTTAATGGTTGTTAGAACTGTCAAAAAAATTATCATAATAACACACCAAAACAGTTTGTTTTTTAGATTTGATAAGGTTCATCATGGCACTTTGTGCTGTTATGGGTTGTAGTAACCGATCCAATCAGGACGAGCACGTGAGATTTATCCGATTTCCTTCCAGAGGCATAATTAGGAAATAATCAGCAAAATTATTGGATTTTTCAATGGAAAAAGGAATCTCACACTATATTAACAGATAATATGTTCATTGAATGTCTAAAAAGTTTATAAACATCTCAACAAATCTTTAACAAACACAAAAAACAATGATCTCCTCACACACTCAAATGCTTTGTTGCTACCGATCAGCTGATGACCGCCATGTTGTGACGTCAGTTGACAGTGCTCTATTCAACTTACTTTTAACAACCACCAATCAATCATAAACACAAGAACCATGTCTCCAGACAAACTCTTTACTTTTTTTGTTATTTTCTGGGATGGATTTTCTTATATGTTTACTAATTCAACAATCGAACAAAATAGCCGCTCATATTTCTTTATTTACCTGAATAGTCGATCATATTGCATATCATGTGACTAAATTCATGACTTTTCATAGGTGGAGCCGTGTGTGAATGAAATAATCGCAATAATCTTCCCCATAATGTGTTGGTGTCACATTACAATTTTGCTTCAGTGTAATGTAGTCATTAAAAATATTCAATCCCCATACTCAATTTTCTCCAACACATTGAATGGAAACAACCTTTCCTGATCCATAACATTCAATATATCAAAATATTTCTCTTTATTTTTTTTATTATTCTAAAAGTTTCCAGCAGTTGGGATGACTTATATGTTTGCAATGAAAAATACTTCTAGTAAAGATATTTCTCGTCTTTGATTATATGAATGTTACGACTTTTTGCATATAAAAGCTGTATTTTCCCGGATTTTCTTACTTTCTCGCCGCATTCTCTCTAATCCTTTTACCGGCATTATATGGTTCAGCTGTTCCAGAGCTATTCTTGTTAATGATTCAGCTTTTCCTGGAATTTCGGTTGAATAAATCCCATCGCAGAATTCTCAGGTGGATATTCGTGAATGTAAAATGTGTTTTCGAACATTTCAGATAACGATGTGAAATCGAAAAATCAAAGGATTCCAGAACCCCGCAGGGAGTTGATTTCAGAATAGTAATTTATGTAACAACTCCGGAAAAAACAGTTTCTGGTCGTATACCCCTTCCAGAGATTCAGAAGACTCATTATAAATGCTAATCCCATAATCTAATAATGCCTGTGAATACCAATAGAAAAGGGTCTAGGGCTTCCAGGTACGGATTTAAAAATACATTAATTATCTCGTATATTACACTTTCATGGGCGAAATAGAATTTGTCAACGTAATTTTATAATTATGATTTATTTGATTGATTTTCAACCTTTTCATATTAGGTTTGGAATATGTTATTCGCAAATTTTCTTAAAATGATTAAGACATGCCCAACTTTCCATGTTGTTTTGTGGTTTTAAAAGTCAATTAGCAGTTTTTATTTGTTGAAGAAGAAGTTACGTGTGATAATGGCATCACAAGAAGAAAAGTAAGTGATATAAAATAATTTAAGCGCGATGTTTCATCAGTTGACACACAAAAAGTTATATTTGACATTTATACCACCCTTTGTGAACGTGGTTTATCAAAATAAAGTTCAGTGAATGAAGCTGCAGCCTTAACCGCAGGCCAGTAAAGACAGTGTGGTGTGTAGTAAAGTTTAACCATTTTCAATTGCAGAAGCTGTTTTTATAAGAAGCAAATCAAAAACTCACTTCGCTTACACGAGCGTATATGCGAAATAACGGAACGAAAAATAATGTGTACTACTAAACATTCTCCGTCGCCGAACGGAAGATCAAAAGAGGCGATAGTCAACTTGGGTTTGAGTGACACCTATCTAGTTCTACAGCAGTTTCGCCTGAGCCAATCAAAACGTACCGCAAACCAATGATAATGCTTGTAGGTGTGTCCATACGTTGAGAGGACGAGAAAGCTGATAAATCACGAATTATATTTGTGTTTGAAGAGGTCTGAATAAATAAAAGCCAGTAGCGTTTCTGGTCTGGGATCGAAATAGGTTTGGAAATATTCTATAGATCTGTTGTGTATTGTTGGAAAATACGCCTTTTTTTTCGACCATAGGAAAATGAAATTATGATGATCCAATTGCCTTTTAATACATACTTCCTGGCTCATGGCATATTTTTTTTATTTCAACGTATTTTTAAAATATTTGAATATTTAAAAATATTAAGTTACCTCCGCCTCTGCTGCTCAAAGGATACCGCTTCAAAATTGCCAAACTTATTTCTTATGCTTCTGCAATTGTGAATGGTTTAACTATAACCAAGCCTGTAGTGAAGAGAAGAAAAAGGAAAGACTCTGGTACATCTAAGAAAGTGGACGTGTGTGATATGGATATAGGTAATTCGTCAAAAAAGTACATGACATGTATAGGAAACAAATGGTCCCTACTTTAAAGACTCTAATGCAAAGATTAAAAAACAGATGACACAAAAATAGAGTGTTACCGTGCGACACTAAAAAAATTGATTTCACAAAACGGATTTAAAATGAAAAAAATTGATAAACGGCAAATGATTATGGAATCAGCCCGTTTGAAAAGATGAAGGATGGAATATACAGGGTGTAACATAAGTACGTTGAAATATTCGAGTGACGTATTCCTGAGACAATTTTAAGAAAAAAAGTCTAATAAACTTGTGTCCGGAAATGCTTCGTTTCGGAGATACAGGGTGTTGAAATTGATTTTTTTTGTTCGCTTTCTAAAAATAACTTTTGCAAAAAATAAGTTATTTGCACGAAATTTGGTATCCGGGTTTTTGTTGACGTGGGAAATCATAATTTCGTATTGATTTTCATGTAACATCTAGAGGGCGCTGCGTACGCTATCATTATTCATTTCAAATTGCCCTAACATTTTTGACAGTAAACTTTGTACTTTTCATGAAACAACCTTATTCTCACACCTTTTCCAAGTAAAAAAGGTACACTTCTTCAACAACGTTGGAGGTGATCGTTTTCGAAATATTTACAATTTTCTATATCGATGCATGTTACTTAGCTCCTAGGGCGCTAAGTGAAGTTGCTGAGAACATTACAAAAACTAAGTATGTGGTAGGTCTCGTCAAAATAAACTACTTTTTTCCTATGAAATGTTTATCGAAAAATAATTTGTTTTCGAGATACAGATTGTTGAAAATTTTCAAAACATGGTTGGTTTTTGTCATAAGTTTTTTGCAATTTTAGTTATTTTCATCAAACTTTATACGCAGTATACCCGGGCAGACTTCTTCTAAACTGAGCATTATCAGTATAGCCAAATTTTATTTCAATAATTTTCGTCACTCTCCGCTTGCAAATTAAGTTAATTAAATCGAGTAGGCTATGAACGTTCGTTTATAAGAATAGAAGTTCGCTGTCACATTTTTAACTATCCATTGACAAATTCACAGTTCGGAGTTTATAAAGTTATTTTTTGGTACCATGCCTGACTTTACGAATGCTGAAATGGCTGATATGGTTTTTGCATACGGCTTGGCTGACGGAAATTCAACCGAGGCCAGACGCATCTTTATAATCAGGGTAATATTAATTTCATGTTCAACTTGTCTCCTGTTTTTATCGAAAGTAATATTACTGTATTTATTCAGTTAAATATATATATATATATATATATTTATATATATATATATATATAGATATATATATTTATATATATATATATATATATACAGTGGGGAATAACGGGGATCTTCAGTCAGCACAAATGTTGAACTATGAAAAACTCTTTAATACGTTGGACCGAGCTTTCGTTTCAATTTTGAAACTTCTTCAGAGTCCTAAAATATGTAAATTACATTATTGAGAAAAAAAATACTTATAATGATGGAAGTACTTACAGTAATCTGAGTGGTTGATTAATGAACATTAACTTAAAAAAAAAACGTAAAATATGTAAATATTTGTCGGAATGGTGTTATATCTTTGTTTCGAGTGACATTGAAGGATTTGAAGTGACAACCTATGATTAATCGTCAAAAAAATATAAAATATGTAGTGGGTGTGTTGATTTTTTTTATATTTATTCTTTGAGAATCATCAGTTTTAATCCATTTGTAAAAGGTAACTGTAGATTTTGCTAAGATTTTCGATATCTGTTTTTTTGTTCATATTTTGATTGGATTTATTAATTTCAATCATTTCAAGAAATAATCTTTTAGAGAATTTTTTTTCTGAATGTAAAACTTGTGCTTCCTCGAATGATATTTTATGGCCTGTTTCAATAGCATGTTGAGCTAATGCACATGATTTCTTGTTGAGTCTTATATCACTTCTGTGAGAGATAATAGGATTATTCAAAGTTCTTGAACTTGTACCAATATAGTTCAAATCACAGTTGTTTCATGGTATGCTTTAGACAACATTTGATTTCTTCACATCTGGTGTGGGATCTTTTGACCTCGTATTTAAATTTCCAATAGTCTTGATATTTTTTTGTGAAATTTTTATGTTACTTTCATTCTTGAATAATTTAATTATATTTGATGATAGAATTCCTATAATAGGAATTGAAAAATAAATTACTACATATTTTATATTTTTTTGACGATTAATCATAGGTTGTCACTTCAAATTCTTCAATGTCACTCGAAACAAAGATATAACACCATTCCGACAAATATTTATTTTTTTTTTTAAGTTAATTTCATTAATCAACCATCAGATTACTGTAAGTACTTCCTTCATTTTAAGTATTTTTTTTCTCAATAATGTAATTTACATATTTTAGGACCCTGAAGAAGTTTCAAAATTGAAACGAAAGCTCGGTCCAACGTATTAAAGAGTTTTTCATAGTTCAACATTTGTGCTGACTGAAGATCCCCGTTATTCCCCACTTGTGTTTTTTAAATTATATATATATATATATATATATATATATATATATATATATATATGACCGAAACCACAAATGAGCGGTTGGCGTCTGTTTGTTGACTCCGTTGATTTGTCGTTTTCTACCAAGTATTGTTCATCTTTGCACTTCTTCACCGTACTGATGAGGGCCGAGAGCCCGAAACACGTGTCTACCACTTTCTCTCTGAGGGCTATGTCCATTAAATTCCTTCAACTTTGTTTTTAACAGTCCCCTCACTATTACTCTCTTTTCATATTTATATTCCTGGACTCGGATGTCACGCAGGTAGCTATAGCTGCCTCCGTGGTGACGTTGGTTGTTTCCCTGGAATTCAGGGTCTGCTGACCGAAACCACAAATGAGCGGTTGGCGTCTGTTTGTTGACTCCGTTGATTTGTCGTTTTCTACCAAGTGTTGTTCATCTTTGCACTTCTCCACCGTACTGATGAGGGCCGAGAGCCCGAAACACGTGTCTACGGTTAACACTTCTCTCTGAGGGCTATGTCCATTAAATTCCTTCAACTTTGTTTTTAACAGTCCCCTCACTATTACTCTCTTTTCATATATATATATATATATATATATATATATATAATATATATATATATATATATATATATATATATATATATATATATATATATATAAAATCGGAGTAATATTCGGGTATGCAGTCAATAGGACTGAAGTATAGTGAACTCTTGTTTCTGTTCAATCTCCCGAGTCTTTATTGGCTCTTCTTCAGGAACTCTACAATTGTTATATTACCGTACAATTGATATGAACAAAAATTACATATTGAGCCCCCAATAATTGTCAACCCCTTAAATCAAATTTCAGGGGAAAAAAACTTTTTCTTTCCTTAACACATATTCACATATTGAATCAGAAATTTAAAAAAATGTTTTCTAAATTTCCCAATTTTATAGTATCTTACAAAAACATATTAACTCTAAACAAAATATTTTCAAAACTCAAGGATAAAGATCCTCCTTTAGAACAATATAATATAGTATATTGCATCCCATGTTCACAATATGATGAAAAATATATTGGTCAAACGAAAAGAAAACTTAAAGACCGCCTTTGCTCACATAAAAGTGATATTAGAAACCTCAAAAAAACTTGCACTTTAGCTAAACATACTTTTTCAAAAGATCACAAGCCTGATTATGAAAATGTGACCATATTGGAGCATGAATCCAACTTAAAAAAACGCACATTCTTAGAAATGACTTGTATATACAATGAATTCCAAAACTGATATTGACAGTCTAAGTATAATTTACTCTCATCTATTAAGCATTCCTACAAAACATTCTCACATTTTACAAAATTCCTCAGAATTTTGACATTTGACATTGGTACACCTGTTTTCCCAATTCTGTCAACCCACATAACAGGTGGTAGCATTGCTATTGTTTCATTCGCTTGTTCCATCATTTTATGCCATTCCCGCACATTTCTGACTTTTAGTGGTTAAGTTTTAATAAAAAAGTTTATTTCTCATATCAAATGATTATTTTACAAAGGAAACTCATGTTTTCCCTTTTTTAACAATGTATAGTTACCGTACAGAAATTGAATGTTTTCTACATTAGTTCTACATGTTTGTGAAAAGCAATGCTTTCTTTGAACCTCAATTTTCGTAAGTTAAAAAAATAATTTCTGTTTTCAGAAATTGAATGTTTTCTACATTAGTTCTACATGTTTGTGAAAAGCAATTTTTGATCTTTTCACTAAGCCAGCTGTCCGAAACAGAAGCAAGAGTTCACTTTACTTCAGCCCTCTATTGACTAGACATAAATCTACCGAATATTAATCTTCCTGATCTTTTCTCTTAACTCTAGTGACAGTCGTCTAACCTTTCATCACAATATATCATATATATATATATATATATATATATATATATATATATATATATATATATATATATATATATATATATATATATATGTATATGTACAATATAGTGTTACTTCCAATCTACAGGATCCTACCAGTCTTATAAATATGGAAATATTTTCCAACATCAAACCCTCCTATCAATCTTACTTATCCCAATTATTCAACTTATACAAATTGTAATCAGTCTGTACTAGTACCATTTGTCGTTTTAATTGTTCTTCTACTGTGCTCTATTAATATGTAATTCTTTAACGACTTTGTCGATAACATTCATTTCTTCTGACAATAAAAGCCTATCTAATCCAGTCACGTAAGGGGTTTCACCTCGGAATTAAAGATAATGAGGCTATAAACTCGTATAAACCTTTGTTTTGCTATTTTAAAATTTGTCTCGAAAATTGGTTTCTCGTAAATATCTCGCTTCCTATGCTTTCAATGATATTTGCATTTATTATGTAGAGCATCTACAGGATCCTACCAGTCTTATAAATATGAAAATATTTCCCAACATCAAACCCTCCTATCAATCTTACTTATCTCAATTGTTCAACTTATACAAATTCTAATCAGTCTGTACCAGTACCATTTGTCGTTTTAATTGTTCTTCTACTGTGCTCTATTAATATGTAATTCTTTAACGACTCTGTCGATAAGATTCATTTATTCTGACAATAACAGCCTATCTAATCCAGTCACGTAAGGGGTTTCACCTCGGAATTAAAGATAAGGCTATAAACTCGTATAAACCTTTGTTTTGCTATTTTAAAAGTTGTCTCAAAAATTGGTTTCTCGTAAATATCTCGCTTCCTATGCTTTCAATGATATTTGCATTTATTATGTAGAGCATTAAATTGTCTACAAATTTTGTTTCAAGCAATTTTTTATACGTTTAACCGTTTTTGAGATAGAGGGCGAAGTTGTCGGTTCCAGGATTTAATTTTGTAGTACCCAACCCCATTATAAATCGTTCCCTAACCAAGTTTGAATCTAGTAGCAGACACGATTTATATGTTGATGAGCTAATGCACTAACGAATAGGTGAATAACTAACTTTATAAGCCGTACTATGTATTGGTATTCACGGTTGACCTTGCGTTATGACACGTATGACTTCGGCCTCTATCTCAAAAACGGTTGAACGTATAAAAAACGAATCGAAACATTCTTAGAGAATTGTATGCTCTTCAACTTCTTTGAATAATGCAAATATTATTCAAAGCATAGAAAGCCAGATATTTACGAAAAACCGATTTTTTCGATTTCTGACCTTGAATATCTCAAGACACGGACACGATATCTTATAAGAGGTTTGAGCTAACTTTTAAAATGCCAAAACAAAGGTTTACTCGAATTTATAGCTTATTATCTTTCATTCCGAGATTCACCCCCTTTTGAAAACTATTTTGTTGCATTAATCTTGATCGATTCAAACTCAAAAATACTTCAAATAACTAGAATGTGCAGTATTATGTAAAAATTTTCTGAGGGTTGTTGACACATTCTCTTCATGAATGCCAAGTACCTGCAGGGATGCTACGAAATGTCCTAGCTTTTCCTTCGACACAATATCTTCAGTAATATTTTTTTTCTATAGAACATGTAAATCTGTGTTTGTAAAAAATGGATGAGTAAACGTGTTCACCTTTGAATTAGTATCCCTTAACAAAGAGTTAGTGTGAAATAAGTAAACAACAATTTTGCAAAAAATTTACGAAATCTGTGTGAGTATACTTCAAGTCTATTCATTCTGAATTATTAATTATATTTTCAATAGTTCGAACTTAATAAATATTTGACTCAGCACATAAAAGAAACACTAACAGGTACAGAATATGCATTTATTTATATTATAATAAAAACAGACACAGCCTAACTTCACAGTATAATGCATATATGATTATATCTAAATAATCACAGAACTTCGAGAATGTCTACATTGTACACACTGTAAAAAAAATTAAAAAAATGTATTGTTACAGTAATATTTGGAACATTTATTGGTACATGCAATAATCCATTCAATACATTCATGATGAATCGTAATATCAAAAATATCTACATCTTAAATTTCGTCAAAACAAGTATTGTTACAGTAATATTTGGAATATCTATTAGTACATGCAATAATCCATTCAATACATTGAATATAAATTTCAACATCGAGAATATCTACATAAATCTGGTTAAAAGATTAAATAAAAATATCGATACAATAGGTGATATTTGGTAAATGCAATAATCCATTCAATACATTAATGATAAATCTTAACAACGAGAATATCTACAAATATCTACAACATAAATCTTGTTCAAAATGTTCAATACAGTAATATTTAGAACATCTATTGGTACATGCAATAATCCATTCAATTCGGCGAATACCCCAATGGATGAAGGTAAATTCAACAGAAGCTTATATCCCCACTTCATTTTGAAGACTTAATTGGTTGTTTCATCCATTCTGTGTAAACTGTACAGATGCTAGATGAACATGAAAAAAAAGAAAGATTATGAAAGTAGTCCATGCCAGGTGGAGTTCTAATTAATTAGTAGAAAAAATGAAGAGTGCTCCACAGTAAAAAGCATTTATTTCTAGGAAAGAAATCACCAATGCATTTCGGCAAAGTATTTTGCCATCTTTAGGCTCTCTAAAATATACATAAAAATGATACAAGGCTGAACATCGTAAAAATTGATAGAAGACTTACCACAAAAATAAACATGACATCACTGACTTACCCAAACAATGAAGTTGAAATGTCAACTCATCAATTTAGTCGATAACCTTTGTTATATTAATCAGTTGACATTTTAACGTCAATGTTTATGTAAGTCAGTGATGTTATTGTGGTGTTTATTTTTGTGGTAAGTCTTCTATCAACTTTCACGATGGTCACCCCTGTATCGTTTTCGCTGTACTCAAACTGCCTTTGAACGGTAGCCTACTAAAATGCCGTTATTGGATTTGCTTAAACTGCCGTCAAACGGTAGCATACTAAAAATGCCGTTATTCAATTATTGCGTTATCAGACAGCTTAAGTCTTAAGCTTAAGGCTGGTTAGATGGAATCATCCCTTGCGAAATGAAGAGAACTTACCACTGCCGCTCTCGAACCTGGTTTCTTGAGTTTAAAATATTTATCCAAGCCTTATACTTGTCAATGTTTGCCCGGAGTCCAAGTTTAGTGACTCCATATACGGAGTACTCATCCCCTTCAGAAAACTTGTGAAAAAAGAGGTTAGAATTCACTCTTCTCCTGCTATTGAAACCAAACACACAACAGTATATATGACTCGGCGAACGAACTTTCGACATTGTCTTTGGTATAAAAAAAATCCAATTTTTTATTAGATAGTTTTCACACAGCAAATCGTGAAAATAACACAACAGTCATATGGCGGCAATATAAACATACCTACTCTTAACAATTCAGTTCATCTCCGATAGGGGTCGTATCAGGATAAATAATTCTCCTATACCAAACGTCCCCCAGGCAACATCTGAGTTGAATATACGGAATACCGCCACAGGTATTTCCATGGCACTCTATTCGCCAGGGAATATATGTAAATCACGCCGTTCACGAAGGATTTAATCTAAATTCAGAATTTCTCACTTTGATATACGCCGTTTTGAAGCAATCTTCTGGAAGGCAAAATTCGCTTTCAGATCACAGAATGTGAAACAATGAGATGTGAAATGAATGGCGGTGGGAATTTTATAGCGGACGCATGAACCCGTCTACTCTGTAATCCTATTGCCAAAATTGTAATTTGGGAAAATTAATGACGTTTAATTTCAAACATGATAATTCATGGTTGAATAACGAACGCTGGAAACGATTAATGAGATTTCCGATGTTACCAAAGTATTTATGACGTTTATGGAAATTCGAATGTTCTTAATGGTCGTAATACAACAAACTAGGAAACTGAATGTGGTAGATGGCACATCGAGTTCCTCCGATGAAATAAATTGAAACTCCGCCTGCTGCTTCTATATTTGGGGAGGCGAGCGACCAAAAATTGCAAGCATTTTCTAAAGGCAATTTTTTTGAGAATACATGCCATTATTTCATCGGGGCATCTTATCCGGACGTCCCGGTTAAAAAAAAGCGGCTGGTAGTGATTTTTTTGTACCTAAGTTGCGCACTGAAGTAGTGTGGCAGTCAGTTGAAAAAGTTATATACCTCTATTTATAGGTACAAAAAACATTTTTTTTTCATTCAAATTCAAAAAAAATACCAAATGTAATAAAATAAAAAAATATATACATATACTATAATAGGTACAGAAACAGATATTTCGTTGAAATAAAAATAAAAAACAAAATTAAATCCAGTCTCCTGTATTTCTTATTTGCAAACCTTTCAATAACATTCGAAAAATCTATTTGCACATTCCTATGAACATGAAGTAGAGCTAATCCAACCAACCGCTCCAGTTGATCGTTGATCGCAGACAAGTTTTCAATCGCTCCAACGATGAAAAACTTCGTTCAGCGGATGCCACACTAACTGGCAATGTATTTGAAGTATGAAGATACTTTTTTATCAAGGGAAATATGTTAGTGTCACAAGATTCAAAAAGAAAAATAATTGAAAAATTCTAAAAATTATAGTATTAGCTGAACACTTAATTTTTTTTCAAACAGCTAATTTTATTAAAAACTGAATAATTGTTGAATTCTCAAGTAATATAATAATCAGAAAAAAAATGAGTTTCACAATTTTAGTTGAATATGGGATCCCACTTTCACCCTTGCAAAGATGTGAGAACATTAAACGGTCTCTAAATAACCCTAACACGTTCAACACTCCAAACCTTATACTTGTCAACAAAATATTGCGTATTGCTTATACAGTACAAGTAACGATGTTCACTCTTAGTACTTAAAGTGCATTACATTCAACATTAGTTATAATAATAATAATAATAATAATTTCTTTATGTTCACAAATTAATTTGTACATCAACAGTGTGAAAATACAAAAAAAAAAAAAAAAAAAATGTTGAAAATAAAAAAAAAAAATAACTCTAGAAAATATAAAGAAAACGTTCACGTTACAAAACAAGTTACGACAGAAATTCCTCAACAGTGTGAAAATAAAAATAAAAAATAGAAAAGCAATAAACAAGATGTCGAAAAGGAAATCTAAAATCTCTGGATGTATATAGGAACATCACATACACGTCACAAACAATAATAAGAAATAATATTAAATATAAATATAAAAATATGACAATAATTAACTATAAAGAAAACGTTCACGCCACAAAACAAGTTACGACAGAAATTCCTCAACAGTGTAGCAGTTTTTTGACAATAAGAGCTTCTTAACTTTTGCCTTGAAAATATGTACATTTCCTGAAGCTTTAATGTCATCGGGAAGTTTGTTGTACAGTTTGCATCCCATTCACATGTAAGACCCATTGCTTTTGTAATCAAAACCAGTTCGTGAAAATTAAAACACAAATCCTCTGCGAGGTACTTATCTTCTTCCTGATAGAATGCCAGTGTATGATAGACAACTCGCAAAAATGGTTTACGACACCGTCCCCCGGCGTTCTCGAACTCTCAGCTCAAGTCCCTATTTGCTTTTTATCACCGGCTCAACACCGTCCCACGTAACTTGGTTATACTTTTATAAACTTCTAGGCGATCAAATTGAAAACAGAAACCATCTGGAATATTTATCGAATGGAAACCTCACGTCCCGGACTTGGAGATTGAAATATTGTGGAATAACAGAACTCTTATCTCTTTACTGCAGCTTATGTGATGCTGTTGGAAATGTATAAAATGTACACGTTCTATTTTTGGTACTATTTTTGCAATGGGCTAGGTACACAGCAATACGGAACAATTTATCAACCGATCTGAGTAATTTATCGTTGTAGCCGTTTCTAACTGGGTGCAGGATCTCCAGAAGCTCCTTGGTTGACATATTTGCAGAAACTGTCGCGAATGTGTCTCCATTTATTTTCCATTTCTTTCACTGCAAGCATCCCATAAATTATTGTTAGAATAGGAAAAGAACAAAAATTGTTATTTAGAGTAATATTTTGACACTGAGTAACTATTTATTTTTTAGGTATTTTGCTAGTGGTACCAACTTTGCTGCCTTGCAATACGAATTTTACATAGCAAAAAGCACAATTGCCGCTATAGTACGTGAAACTTGTCAAGCCATATGGTCTAGCTCACAAGAAACCGAAATGCCTGATCCTACTGAGGAGAGATGGCTGGAAATCGCGGAGACGTTTTACAAAAAAATAATTTTCCAAATTGTGTAGGATCCATAGATGAAAACATATTCGGTGTAAAAAACCAAAAAATTATGTGCCAATCATTTTAAATATCAAACAAATTATCGGTTATGATAATGGCAATTGCTGATTCCAATTTTTTTTTCATAGCCATTGATGTTGGTGCTTGTGGAAAGGAAGGAGATTCAATAGTATTTAGGGACAGTACATTGGGCAAAAATTTATATTCTGACCATTTGAATTTGCCAGCAACTAGGTGCTTACCAAACACTAATACCAATCCTCAACCTTTGTTTTTGTGGGTGATTTAAACTTCATACGAATCTTTTGCGACCATTTCCTCTCCGATAACTTATTTCTCAACGAAGGGTTTACAATTACAGACACTCGACAAGTAGACGTTCTGTAGAATGCGCATTTGTGGTTCTACAAGCATTCCGTATTTTGCAAAATTTTGTTTGCAAAAGAGATGGTGTTCATTATGAAGAATCTTAGACTCATCCCTTCACAGAGCAACATAGTTGTTGTCCGTGTGTACGCGATCAAGGATCTCAAGTAAGATACATTTTTGCAGACTATTTCATAGACATAGGAGACATCACATGTTTGAAATTCAATAGATATATACAACACAAATGTTTAATCATGAAATAAAAAAATATATAAATGAAACTCAAACCTCAAATAACATAAATCATTTCATTAACCTTTTTCTTGCCTTGATCTGTATTTTTTTCCCAGTCGTCAAACATATTACCAGTAATACTAAACCAGCTTTTTTATATTTCGGTCACTGTATTCCTTGCAACCCCTTTTCCATATTGCTGGATGTTCTTCGATGCACTGGATCAACTCAACACTGTCAAACATAATTAAGATTTCAGCACCAAACTAATAATTCCAAATCAAAAAATAACTAAAATATCATAATAACGCTCCCGTACAACCGCAATATATAGGCGCTATCGTTGAAATGAGTGTGTTCTTGTTGCAAGACGTGGTTGAATCTTGTCTGTGCCGCGATACCGCACATGTATGGACTTGGAACATGGGGTAGGAGTTTAACGTGCAGCGCCGCAGTGGCGGAATCGGACAAACTGATCTAGACAGCATCATTCATCCCCATTTACCGCTGTAATAAAAAAGGTGTCTACAAAGTGTGATGGTTGAATTTTTTTGGTTGCAAACATCAAAACGGCATTTGTGTTGTGATTCGGCAGGTAAAAGAGGGGCCCAGTCTCGAAAGTGCGCCTATAATAAATGAATGACAATGAACGAGTCGGCCGCAAATACCTCGAATCAAATGTAAATGATGTGAAGGAAATAAAAAAGTTTCCGGTTGACCACTGCGGTATTGTGGGGTACACAAACACGCGTTTAAATGCACATCGAATACGAAATTTTATGGTTTTTATAACCTTACCTATAAACGTGACCAAAGGGAAGAAGTTAGTGGAAAGTCCGTTATTATTTTACACTAATCAACAACTAGTATTACTTTTTTGTTAGAAATCATCGACAAATTGGAATAAATGCAGTATTGATATTTACTTTGTACGGTATATACTTGAAAATTCATAATTCCTTTGGGCATTTTTGGTTGAAAAATTCGGTGACTTTGATGTATTAGAATTTATTTTACCATTGATATGAACAATTGAATTATTTCACACTAATGTAATCTAAAAAAATATGGATGAACCATATTTTTATTTTTGTAATACACATTCATATATTTTTTTGTCAAATTCTGACAGTAAACGAACAATATGAAATATCTGTGAAATGTATGTAGGTAAAAAAAATAATTTATATTTTCAATATATTTATTTATATTTCTTTCATATCTATTCAGATTGTTACAATAGTTTTTTTATTTGTGTAATTTACTTGAACATTGGATATGTAAGTTTTTATGAAGTTGTGTTGTTTGTGAGAATATTTAATCACCTTAGTACTGATTTGTTGTCACTGCTGCTTGGCTAATTACTTTCGCATGTATGCTGTTTTTTTTTGAATTTCCGCACCTTAGCCGATCGCGCCAATGCTGCTGCCTTTTTTAAAGACTTATTTTCGAAAACAATGTGGTTTGTAATGGGTAAAATCTCAGTTGCGAGCTTGCTCCATCACGAATAACACTTTTCAACTTGACAATGAATTACATGTAAACACTACGATGACAGACAAATTCCGTATTCAGTGCATTGATGTTGCCTTGCGCGGTTCGCAGACGACTCGTCTTAATCTGCTTTTTATTCATCACTAGCGCAATTTCCAAAACCAGGGCACAGTTATGCAGGCCGAATCACAATGCCACCGCAGTTTTCACGTTTGTAACAAAAATATTCAAACTGTTTAACTTTAAAAACACTCTCTTTATCAAAGGGGCAAATGCAGATGAATTGCACTATGTGGACTAATTTTCCCAATTCCGTCACTGCGGCGCCACTTACAAAAAGGTGCTCCAACTCCATAAACGGTCTCATTGAACACGATATGTTCTACCAATCCCGCCAAACGGGTCTTGCTAAAACGCTCCCGTCAAAACGCAATGTATAATTTCACACTTAGAGTTTTCGCACAAATATCGTGGGTTAGTGTGGAACTACACATTGCGTTTTGACAGTAGCGTTTAAGCGGGACCCGTTTGGCGGAATAGGTGAAACATATTATTTTCAGTGAGACCGTCTATACTTACATGTGCGGTATCGCTGCACAGACAGGATTCAACCGCGTCTTGCTGCAGTTCAGCGAGGACAAGAACACACTCATTTCAACGGTAGCGTCTATACATTGAGGTTGTGCGGGAGCGTTATTATGAACACCCAGCAATATGGAAAGAAGGTTGCAAGGAATACACTGACTGAAACATCAAAGAAAATTCGTCTACCATGTCGGAACCGCCCTCTTGAATTTAGGAATTTTCACAATACATTTATAATCTGCGACCCCAAAAACCTCCACATACCAATTTTGAATAGAATCGGACCATAATTACAAAACTCGTCCGCCATCTTGAATCTATGAATTTTGGTTTTCTCAATTTTGGTTTTATGAATTTTGATATAAAATTCATAATCCTTGACCCCAAAAACCTCCACATACCAGTTTTGAATCGAATCGGAACATAATTACAAATCTCGTCCGCCATCTTGGAGCCGCCATTGTGAATTTTCCTCAACAAAAATTCCATAATGCATTGTCACGGAATCTATGAACACCTGCCAAATTTCACGTCAGTCGGACAACTAGAAGCGAGTCAAATTTAACTTGTGAAATTACATACATAGGGACAGGTGAAACTAAATAATAGCTTGTAATAAGCAAATCAAACGAAGCTTATTAATCAAAACACAAATGCTAATGAAACAACGTTAATTAATAAAACGCCAACGTGTGTTATTGATATAAAAGGGTATGTAATGCACTTAATGAATATTCAACCTCGAATCCTCATGAAAAACAATGCTATGATCCACTTTTCTTGTAATACATCCCAATCCCTAGGTGGCCTCACAGCAAAATTATTTGCAGTAACATAGTAAGTTGGCTTATTGGAAGTGGTAAGATTTAAAAGTATGAATCATTACATTTGGAATTCTTCATTAATATAACAGGAATCTTCCATTTATCCTAATCTACACTGTTAGAATGATTGTAAAATTACAATTGTTTCACAACATATGAGTAAAATTACAAATCATTGTAATCCCAGTATGATTCGTGTAATATACCAAGACATGTGAGAAAACCTACTAAGTTGAGTCTAAATTCCATAATCTTTATGTAGAAACCCTACACGTTTTGTAATTTTAACGAACTGTTGGTCAATTTCCAATCAAAAGTTTTTAAAATTTACAAACATTTATTGTGACTTGATTTACTGCAATTTTTTGTAAAGTTACAAAAATATATTAAAACTGAAATTACTCTAAAGTCATTAAAAATTCACAAATATTTTCAGTATTTTTATAACTCTGTCTTGAAAATTACATAATGTATAGTAATTTAACTAAAAAAAATATTTTTCTTACGCGTTTTGTAATTTTGCCGAACTGTTGGTCGGTTTCCAGTCGAAAGTTTTTAAAATTTACAAACATTGTTTGTGATTTGATTTACTACAATTTTTTTGTAAATTTACAAAACTATATTGGAACTGGAATTACTCTGAAGTAATTTAAAATCTACAAATATTTCCAGTATTTTCACATCTCCGACTTGGAAATCACATAATTTCCCTAAGAAAAATATTTTTCTTGTGCGTTTTGTGATTTTACCGAACTGTCGGTTTCCAGTCAAAAGATTTTGATATTAACAAACACTGTTTGTGATTTGATTCTCTACTTAGATTTGCGCATCAAACGTGCGTGTTGGAACTGTGTCTTTTGTTTTCCCGGCTTTTCGGGACAATTGGCGTTGACACCGACTTTTTTTTTTTTTTTTCGAAGGGGTAAAAAATCTTCTGAAGACGCACCAGCCTGTTGTTCTATCGGCTGGCCAGTGTCGGATTCGGTCCCTACGGAACCGCCTACCGACTAAAAAATTTCCCCTTCAGTAGTTTGCAGCATCTTTACCGACTAAAACCTCTCCTCTCGTCTACCTCACCGCACCGGAATCCGCTTTCGCATTTCTTCAGTGTGGTAGGCTGTTATTTACCTTTCTTCTCTCTCTTTAGTCTCAATTATATGACGAATGACTTTATAAGTACTATTCCAGCCTTTTTCTGATGTTATCATGATTCTCATCATATTTTCTGCATCAAACACTGTGCCTGCTTCTCTCACGTACTCCTCTCTCTTCATGCCACCTTGGACAAGCAAATAGCGTGTGTTCTGCATCGTCTATTTCTTCGCAGTATGGGCACTTATTGGAGTCTGATCTTCTCCTCTCGTACAAGTAGTTTCGGAAACAGCCATGTCCAGAAAGTGCTTGCGTCAGATAGTAGTCAACTTCTCCATGAACTCTATTTATCCAAGTTTCAATTTCCGGTATTAGCCGCCAAGTCCATCGTCCAAATGTTCCATTTCTCCAAGCCTCCTGCCATTTGGTCATGAGTGTTGCTCTGGCTGTGTTTTTTGCCTCGCCATCGTATGTCTGCCGTCTTTCTTCAATAAGAAGTTGACACCGACTAGGTAACGCTGCGATATCGTTACTAAAAATTACTGTTTAGTGTTACTTGAATTAGTGAAGCGTTTGGTTATTTTACAGTCCACAAAAAGCAAGCAACTTTCAAATAATAAAAAAAATTATAATTATCATTGTTTAAAGTTGTGTTAATAAAAAATTACCTATTTAAATAGTTGATAATATTTGTGGACTATTGCTGAAGTAACTGGAAGAAGTTATTCGTCATAATCAAAGGCCATTTGCTGAAATTTGAAAAAACAGGAATTATTGGTAAGTAATTCAATAATAATTAATTTTCTATTTGTTATCAGTAATTATTCATGGTACTCGAATCTGTAGTCATCCGACAAGTTGTTCGCTTTATTTATCAATTTTCAATAAGAACTAAATTGTATAGTCAATTTACGATGCAATATACTGAAATTACAAAACATTTTCAACCAAATTTTTTTAACAAAATTACAACACCTGTATTGTAACATTACTAAACAAATTTCTGATAGAAGTTTAGTTGAAATACAACAAATATGTTGTAATTCTTTAAAACTAAGTTAAATTAAATTGCGTAGTAAATTTAAAATCAAATTTGCTTGATAAAATTACATTTGTATTGTAATTTTACTAAACAAATTCCCGATAAATGTTTAGTAAATTTTAACAACTGTTTTGTAATTTTACTAAATGGAGTTGAAATGAGTCGTGTAGTTAATTTACAAAACTGAATTGTATTATTACTATATTGTTATGTGTTAAAACTTCCAACTTTTTTTTGTAAAATTACTATAGTAATTTTTAACAGTGTAGGTATGAAAGTTACTTTTTTTTCATATTTATCAGGCATTTATTTATAATTGTTACAAGAAAATTTGTTATCTAAAGGCTCGAATTAATTCTCATCAACAATATTGGTTTTATTCTAGTTTTTGTTCTTCAATCTAAAATTACTGGAGGATTTTATGAACGAAATCCAAAATCTTGATGAAACATGACGCAAAAGATCACAATTCAATTGGATAAACTGCATAAAAAGAGTGGACTGCTAATTATTAATTGCTTCACTGATTCCTGTTTCCAATACAGTGCATCATTTTCATTCTCCTATAGCTACAATATCTAGAAGTGTTAATAAGGTTCCTAGCGTAGATATATTTTTTCTAACTTTCCAAAAATTCAAAAAAGAGATTCTCCGTTTCATTCAGAGTTGATTCTGTTATATGTGTAATTATTCATAATACTTATTGTATACACCTGTAAATGGACTTTTGGGCCTGCTGGATGTATTGTACAAATAAATAAATAAATGAATAAAGGCCCCCACAGACGATGAGATCGGTATCGGTGAATTTCATCGTGTGTGTGGTTTTATCAGTATCACGGTATCAGTATCACCGTCTCAATCACTGTCGTGAACCGGCGATACCACGTGCGTGCGAATGATGTTTCACGATTCCGTCTCACCGTGTGTGGAGACGTTGATACTTGATACAAATCTCATATACTTGAATCGCCACTTGTATCGCCACTTGTATCGCCACTTGTATCGCGACATGTAGCGATACCGATCTCATCGTCTGTGGGGGCCTTAAGGTATGGACGAGGAAAAATTTACCTTCAGATTACCGAATATCGATATAAACAGGAAATTGTCGTAATTGGAACGATGCTCTGTATTATTGATCAAATATTGAATTGGAATATTATATTTCGATAATAGTGAAACATGCGATACTTCAATTAACTGACTTATTTATCATCCCTGTTACATATTAAGAAATATGGTTCGTTCAGTTTAGGAACTTCGGAAGCATAGGAAGTCAGAAGTCACGACAATAAAAAGTTACGTCTTTCTAGGAATAATTGTATGAAAAACTCGTGAATAATCTTATATTTGCTTTTACAGTATGCAAAAATATAAAGGGTAACATTTTTTGGAAAGATCTGGTTTTTTATATATCACCAGATAATTGATAGCATAGATTATCTTGATTTGTTTGAAAATATAAAATATGAACAGATGTAAAATCATCTGCGAAACTTTAGTCACTATCTTCCATCGTTAAATTTTACCTCTTGTGGATCATTTGCTGAAAGAGTTGTCGCAAATGAACTTGACATATCCTCAGCCAGATCGACTTACTTTGCTCTAGTGGAATCCGATCTACGATACGGCATTGTGTTTTGGGGATTTTGTAGTAAAAAACTCCTTAATCAGGTATCTGTACTGCAGAAGAGATCTCTTAGATATTTTTGTAGTTGCAGATATCTTTTTGTTCAAAAAATAATTTCAACTGTAGTGACCAACTTTATTCTGGAAGTGGTATACCTGATTCATAAAAGATATGTTACTGATTCTCCCGACGATAGATCTCACAATATCAGACAGAGCTGTAATATTCACCTACCAATACCTAAACTGAATTTACAAAATACTATATATATATATATATATATATATATATATATTCTTTATTTTCTCGGAATAAGGGCCTTAGTCAGTCTATATATTTTTTATTTCATTCGACGTTTCGACATTGTTTATGTCATCTTCAGGTAAACTTTAAAATAATGTAGAACATGTAAAAGTTAAAAACATAATACGTTACATAACATCAAATACGTTTAAAAATTAAAAGAGACATTAAAAACTCACAATATAATTCAACTATTATTCTTTCATTTTCATGATTGAATGAACGATGTTGAATGTCTGAGATTGCTGGTATCGGGTTTGTTTTATCTGTTATCGTTTTTCTTTAAATAAAATACATTGGAGTGTTCGACATATTCAGTTATAGTACGAGGGCTCTATAGCTATAATTCATGCAAGACTTCTCCGTGTAGAGATGTAAAGATCAGTTTACAATTTTTTTTTTATAAATTTATTGATGTGGAGTAAGTGTTTAAAATAAGTTATTGTAGATTTGATTGAGATTTTTTATGTCGTTTCTATTGTTAATACTATTTGTAACTTTTTTTATATGAATCATTTCGAGGAAATTTCTAACTTTTGGATTTTTTTCTTTTGTCAAAATTTCAACCTTGTCAAAATCGAATTTATGTTGGTTTTCCTTTGTGTGTTTAGAGAATGCTGTGATGTCCGTCTTTGAGTATTTGTGGGCTTGAATTCGTTTCTGTAGGTATTGTTTGGATTGGCCTATATATGTACTTTCGCAATCTTTACATGGTATTTTATATATAAATTGAAACTTGGTACACTAATCAAGGTTCATCAACGTGGTAGTTTGAGGTAATAATTTTTTATTTTCGTAAACCAGTGGCGTAGTTACGATGGTATGTGGTCATATGTTCCTTTTCTTGGGACAAGTGAATGGACAAATGATCGTTCGACATCAGTTCGGCTCATCGATACTCATACCTAAAAGTCATAACATTCCAAGAGAAAAACTGAAGATATGTCCTCAGTAGAGACATAATTTCCTATGTGCAATAATCGCATAACGCTTATTTCTTACATCATATGGAAATATGTGTCAACCTCCTGAACATATTTCAATGTTGGCAGAATCGGAAACATAGTACAGGTGAGTCGGAATGAGACCGATAACTCCATTTTTTCATTCATCATATTATTTGATCGAATCGATGTCGGGGATTCACTAAATGTTACCATACTTTCTTGCATATTATTGTTTTGACAGATCAACTGACAAACAAACCCAACCTCAAATTCATAATACTCCTCTTAGATGAGAATTAAGATCTGAAATAATTTTTGCGAAAAATTGAAGATAGGTACTCTCAATTTGTTAAAGTTTATGTTGGAGTATCATTATCAAAGCCATTTCTGATTGAATTATCTAGAAAACTACTATCCAATCAACATGTTTTTGATGAAGAAAAACAATTATTGTGTAATAATATCTACTTGAATGATAGAAACGGTTTAGTAGGTACCTCACATAGAAACAAACAAGGCATTAAAGCAAATGTTCAAATGGATCACCATTTTGTTCAATACACAATTGGCATCTCCGTATCATCGACTGTCGCACGCTTTGGAATATTCCTGGTGTATCCTGTAGTAACGTACCTGCTGCTAAATCTTCCACAGATTCTACAGGTATTCCATACACTAGTGATTCAAGGTACGCCCACAAAAAAATGGCTAGTAAAGTTAAATCCGGAGAATGTGCAGGCCAATGTATGGGACAACGTCTACCTATCCACCGATCATGGAATGTTTGATCAAGAAATTGAAGAACGATTCGTTAGAAATGGACCGGTGCTCCGTCATATTGATACCACATTCTTTGACGAACCAATTGAGGTACATCTTCAAGTAGCCCTGGTAAAACATTCAAACGGAAAAGAAGAAAAATGGTCCAACGATACGATTTTCAATAATTCCTGCCCAAATATTCACTGAAAACTTTTGTTAGTAGCCTCTTGGAAACATTCCATGCGGATTTTGTTCATCCCATAAATGGCTGTTCCTACTATTGAAATATCTCTTGTGAAACATGCCTCATCCGTGAATAGAACATATCTAGGAAAGTCGTTTGCTCCTCCATACATCCTCAAAAACCATTCACAAAAAAATCTACGAGGGCCATAACCACCAGCATCTAGGGCCATCCCCTTCTGTAGGCGAAATGGATACAATAGTTGTTCACGTGCTACCCGACTTACTGTCGATTGTGACACTTCTTACCTATAAGAAATAGCCCGAATGTTGGTAGAAGGATCTGCTGCTAATCGTTCTAGAATTTGTTCTTTCGTAACATTGTCTCTTCTTGTTCTATTCGCACCACAATGGCGTTTACTGAATTCAAAGGACCCCGTTTCCTTTAATCGTCGATGCACAGCTATAAAAGTAGTGAAATGTGAATGATGTCTGTTTGGATATGTTGATATAATTCAGCAGCGACTCTGGCATTTCTCCCTGTTTCACCATAAATGAAATGCATATCTGTATATTCTTCAAATGAATAATCCATTTCGAAACGATGTTCACTGACTGAAATGATGACAGATAACTTCACTGTTCTGGGTTAGTATCAATTATGTCTAATGTAAGTATCGATATATCAAGGTGTTTCTGTTCCAAATTTCGTGAATGTTTTATGCGTTGATCAGTGGTGTACTGAACAGCCTACCACAAACAAGCAAATCGAAAGAAATCATTTAAGTAGATATGAATATACAATAATTGTTTTTCTTCATCAAAAACATGTTGATTGTATAATATTTCCCTAGATAATTCAATCAGAAATAGCTTTGATGATGATACTGCCACATAAACTTCAACAAATTAAGAGTACTTATCTTCAGGTTTGTAAAATGATCTGGAGAGTTCAGAAGTGATCTCTCTTACATATGGTAATGTAGTGTTAGTTTCATTGTTGTTTGAGACAATGTTCGAGTTATACCTGTTTGAGGCTCGTACTGCTGAGTGAGATGAAGTATTATATAGAATGTTATTAATGAGCGTTTTTGGATATGAATTTTCTGAAAAAAGGTTGAGGAGAATGTTTAAATTCTGTTTATGGAATTTAAGATCTGCGATTTTTCCATTTCGAAACGATGTTCACTGACTGAAATGATGACAGATAACTTCACTGTTCTGGGTTAGTATCAATTATGTCTAATGTAAGTATCGATATATCAAGGTGTTTCTGTTCCAAATTTCGTGAATGTTTTATGCGTTGATCAGTGGTGTACTGAACAGCCCACCACAAACTAGCAAATCGAGAGAAATCATTTAAGTAGATATGAATATACAATAATTGTTATTCTTCATCAAAAACATGTTGATTGTATAATATTTCCCTAGATAATTCAATCAGAAATAGCTTTGATAATGATACTGCCACATAAACTTCAACAAATTGAGAGTACTTATCTTCAGGTTTGTAAAATAATCTGGAGAGTTCAGAAGTGATCTCTCTCACATATGGTAATGTAGTGTTAGTTTCATTGTTGTTTGAGACAATGTTCGAGTTTGAGGCCGTACTGCTGAGGAGATGAAGTATTATATAGAATGTTATTAATGAGCGTTTTTAGATATGAATTTCCTGAAAAAAGGTTAGGAGAATGTTTAAATTTTTGGAATTTTTTTTCCTTTCAAACGATGTTCATTGACTGAAATATGACAGATAACTTCACTGTTCTGGGTTAGTATCAATTATGTCTAATGTAAGTATCGATATATCAAGGTGTTTCTGTTCCAAATTTCGTGAATGTTTTATGCGTTGATCAGTGGTGTACTGAACAGCCTACCACAAACTAGCAAATCGAGAGAAATCATTTAAGTAGATATGAATATACAATAATTGTTTTTCTCCATCAAAAACATGTTGATTGTATATTTCCCTAGATAATTCAATCAGAAATGGCTTTGATAATGATACTGCTACATAAACTTCAACAAATTGAGAGTACTTATCTTCAGGTTTGTAAAATAATCTGGAGAGTTTAGAAGTGATCTCTCTTACATATGGTAATGTAGTGTTAGTTTCATTGTTGTTTGAGACAATGTTCGAGTTATACCTGTTTGAGGCTCGTACTGCTGAGTGAGATGAAGTATTATATAGAATGTTATTAATGAGCGTTTTTGGATATGAATTTTCTGAAAAAAGGTTGAGGAGAATGTTTAAATTATGTTTATGGAATTTATGATCTGCGATTTTTAGTACTCTTAATTTCATTTGTTTTACCAAGTTCACATTCATAGACTGTTTGTGATATAAGTGGTAACTCAGATATCTGCCTGAGCTGCATGATTTCCTATACCAATGTAGAGTCGCCATATATGGACCGGTTCTATAATATGGACCACCGGCGTTTCTCGAAGATAGTTCCTTGTATCGAGTCGACGGTGAGTGCACACTAAGCCTCACTCCAGTGTTGCCGGAACACAAACTTGAAATTACCCACGATTTCGTCAAAATTACCCGCTATTACCCGCTCTCGGTGCTGCCGTTTCCTAAATGACAGATTGTACCAGATTCGAAGAAAATGTACTGAATCGAGAAAAATTTTACTCGTTTGCGATTGACTTTGAAAAAATTTATTTGACATTTCGGGACGCCACATAGTTGGAGAGAGAAAAAGCACACTCATTTAGCTCATATCATGTTGGCAACATTGAAAATCGCACTGTTCAACGATGACTTTCCATTGTGCGAAAAATATACAAGCAAATTCTATAGGCCTCCTTACCCTTACGACACGTTACGCGCAAGCGCATCCGCCACCATAAAGAAGTGGGTAATATGAAAATTTCGGACACTAACTTTTTTGCTTGTTTTTTTAGCTTGCCTAGTACGGACAATATACCAGTATCGGGGATTATAGCGCATATTAACAGGTTATACTCGTATAAAGTGTCCGAAAAATATGACTGAAGAACGAAAAACAGCATAGAACACAATAACAGAACGGTCATCGGTATTGCTTCTTATAACAGTCAAATTCATTTAAATATAATTGTCAATTGTCAACGTATCTCTGCGAACATTCCACAGTTTACATGCGACGTTCAATTTCTGTCAGAATACGAGTATCTAGCATCTGTAGTATTCTGATTGGAGAGAAATTTAAAATGTACTGAAATTAATGGAATTGTACTAACGAAATTCACAGAAAAACTGAATTTGTACCAAAACTCATGAAATTGTACTAGCGTACTAAATCGGTAGAATATCAATTCTGTCCATAAGCTCACTCACTTAAAATTAAGATAATAATACATATAGAAAGTTATATCTTGTAAAAAAATATGAGTATAGACACAGCAACAATAAAAAAATATCACTTAAAAATTTTGAAGAAAAATAAAAACAAAGTATATTTGAAAACTAAGTAACACATTTGGATTGTAGTTTTATGAAGAATTTTTTAATATAACCGATAAATATAACTACAATTATCAAACACAGATAATCAGTTCGATGGATTTAAAAATGAAAATTTATAGTAGGAAATAATTTAAAAACAATATATCGTATTGAACAATAATACATTTTTTCATACAAACTTTGTCTGAAAAATATTTTTTTAACTCGATTTGAAAACCACTAAAATAGAAATAGCTTTCAAACGCATCAATCAAGTGATTTCGATTATTTTGGATAATGGTATTATTTTTCAATGGCAACATAAAAGGAAAAAATGTTCCATCAGGAATCAGACACAGACTGTAACTTATTCTCCTACAAAATCGAATATGCGAGACTACCCACTGTTATCAGCCATAATGATATATATTTGAATAATGAAAGTTTACTTATTGCTTCATATGTAAGGAACCTACCTTTGTCAACCACTTATCCATGATAAAGAAAATTTAAAATTTGGAAAAAAACATTTAAAAAATACGGAAAAGTATTAACAAATAGTTGTTCGACAGTTGACATCATGACATCAACATCACAGTATCACTAGTCACTTTCATTTCATCACAAGTAACAAGTAGCACAAGACAAATGTGTTTTATGTCATAGAAAGAACTCAGTGCTAGGGCACATAATTATAATAAAATGTGGTCTTGGTACTAAGTAGTGCGTTCGAAATCATATCTCTTTCCAGTAGAAAAGAAACGATTCGAACCAGCGAAATTACCCGAAAAAAGCCCGATTTTCCTCAAAATATTCCGATTTGACCCGCCTGAAAGTAGGGTCCGAAAATTACCCGCATGTAGTCAAATTACCCGAATTTCGGGTAATTACCCGCCAATCGGCAACACTGCCTCACTCCTCCCGCTGCTCGCCAGTCGCTTGCAGCGAGACAGCGCAAACGCACCAATTCACGGGAGCCATTTTTCGTTTTCGTCAATTCGCGATGTAATTTTTTAGCTAACTGTGTATATGAGCTCATCATTTCAACAAATATTACACGATGCGAAAGTGGATTAAACCAGGAGAAAAGTGAGTTATTTTACAATTATTCATATTCAGTTTTAACGACCCATCCTATATAGTTATAAAAAAATTCTGAACAACAATATTAACCTCGAAATGTATGAGTATTACAATATGGACCACCGGCATGTTTTGAATATGGACTAGTGGTCCATATTACAAACAGTCACAATTTTTATGTTCAAGGATGGCATCTTGAACAAAAGAGAAGACCAGACAAGCGTGGGATAAAATGCATTGGCAATTGCAATTAAAGCTGTACGAGAAAATAAAATGGGCTTTTTGAAAGCATCCAAAACATACGCTGTACCCAAAATAACGCTTATACGTTTATCAAAAATAGATCACCAACCAGTTAGTGACATTACTAACCATAAACTTGGGAGAAAATCGACGTTACCGAGTGAATTGGCAGATGAATTAGTTAATTATATTCTAGAAATGGAAAAATCTGGATTTGGTCTGACATAGAACACTCGTTTTTACAAGATAATCAATCTGCGGCAGAACTTGGTTGAGGTTATTCCTCAAAATAAAAATTGTAAATGCTTGTATTGTGATGGTCTTTTTTTTCTGAAGATGTTCATGGAGAGAAATGAATCCAATACCTTGTAGGCGATAGGCTCATGGAGATGGTGCTGGCATGAAAGATGTGTGCGAATTTTGTTGCAATGATAAGTTTAAGCCCTAATAATTGACTGATTTAATTTTAGGTAATACATTTTTTTTCATTTCGAACCAAATTGACTATATATTTGAAACCATGTGGTCCATATTATGTTCACTTTTGTCAAGTTCATAAAAATATCATATCTTAGAAAATGTTGATTATTACTGAGATGCTGATGTTTTTTTTAAATTTTAATAATCGTTTTTTTGTAATCCGTGTACTAAAACGTATAAAATAGGTTTAAGTCATAGCTGACAATGACATAATTATTTTTTGTTGAATTATTTGGTTTCAAAAAGCTTGTCGCGCGAAGTGTTTATAAAAATAGGTATCGATTAATTTGATTGGGCAGTGATTGGTTGGTGAGTAAGAACTTGTCGAAGTTTTATTTTATTACAACTCGCGCGACAAGCTTTTTGAAACCAATGTGGTTTTATTGTTACATATCCGGTTCCCGTCATTGCAGCAGAATGAAATACAAACCAGTTTCTAAGTCCAAGCATAAGCTCTCAAACAATAAAATCATCAAAATCAGTCCAGTAGTTTTTGCGTGATGCTAGAGCAAACAAACAAACAAATAAACAAACAGACAATTACAATTTTATAATAGTATAGATATACAGTGCTTTTCTTTAATGTCACCCCCCCTCCTTTAATTTTTTGAACGGGTCAACTCAAAAAATTGAAACTTGCGATAATTAAATTGATGCATGAATACTTTATTTTGGAGTAAAATTGACATATGAAACTTTCAAGATGGGCGCCATCTGGAAAAAAAAATGAAAGGGGGGTCTTGTGACACATCCCTTCGAAGCTCCCGACGAATACTTCACAACCCTAGAATATAGTCAATATCTTCACCTACTACAAAATGGCGAACATTTAATAATTACCTGCATACAAACACATTCATATCGATACATCTAGAAATATTTGTTTTTCTCTGCCATATGGCAATCCCAACAATCCGATAAGGTTTGATAGATTATTTTTTGTTTGAACAAAAAATGACAAGAAATGTCAGTACGACAACGAACATCATTGTTCAGTTAAAATATTCTTATTTAGTTTTCGGTTTTACTAGTAAATAGGTACCACGTGAACTATCTCTAAAATGGTCAATTCTCGTCCATTAGAAGAAAAAAATCGAAGCGATTTTTATTTACGGTGCGACGCGTAACTTTCACGAAACCGGAAGAATTTTCAATGATCGATTCCCGAATCGTCCTATCTGTAGAAAATATTTAAGGAAACTTGTAACCAAATTTACAACTACCGGTAGTGTACAGAACAAAAAGCCCCGAGGTCATCCGTCCATTCCGGAAGAACAGCAAGTTCAAATAATTGGTGAGATGATAGTAAATCCTCAATAGTCTACTTCCTCCGTTGCGAATGTTTGTGAGGTGTGTCCTTCTACTGTGTGGAGACTTTTGAAGAGGAATAAGTATCGTCCATACAAAATCAAAATGGTATACCAGTTAACTGAAGATGACCCTGATAGAAGAACAGAATTCTGCGAAATTATGACGGAAACCATTGCAAGGCATCCTACCTATCTCCACAATATTTGTTTCAGTGACGAATCCACATTTTATCTCAACGGCAAGGTTCACAGACAAAATTGCCGTTATTGGAGTGACACCAACCCTCACATTTTCCTCGAAACTCATACTCAATATCCAGAAAAAATTAACGTCTGGGCAGGAATATTGGGAAACCATATTGTAGGACCTCTATTCATTGAACAAAATTAACAGGGGAACTGTATTTGAATATGCTGGAAAATACTGTTGACCCCCTAATCACCGAAATCGTCGAAGCGAATCCTAATGAATTCGATATGGATATTGTATTCCAACAAGATGGAGTACCACCACATTACAACGGACAAGTAAGAAACTATTTGGATAATACTTTCCCCGGTTGTTGGATTGGCCGTCGAGGTCCTACGGAATGGCCAGCCCGCTCGCCAGATTTGACTCCTGTAGACTTTTTTTACGGGGCTATTTGAAGCAAGAGGTGTACGAAACTGAACCTGCTCCAATATTGGATATACGGCAGAGAATAATAAATATTTGTAGAAATATCGACGTTACTGTGTTCGAAAATGTTCGGCGTGAAATATCGGATAGGCTGTTCTTATGTCAAGCAGTTTAAGGCAACCATTTCGAGCATCTCCTGAACTGAACTCAGCTTCTTTCCTCAAATTATGAAGTTAAACGTCGATGTATTCAGGCAATTATTGAATGTTCCGCCATTTTGTAGTAAGCGAAGATATTGACTTTATATTCTAGGGTTATGCAGTATTCGTCAGGAGCTTCTAAAGGATGTGTCACAAGATCCCCCTTTCAATTTAATTTTTTTTCCCAGATGGCGCCCAGTCGCCATCTTGAAAGTTTCATCTGTCAATTTTACCCCAAAATATAGTATTCATGCATCAATTTCATTATCCCAAGTTTCAATTTTTTGAGTGGACCCGTTCAAAAAATAAAAGGGGAGGGGGGACATTAAAGAAAAGGACTGTATGTAAAATCTATTAGGTACACAATTAGAAAAGTTATGAATAAAATGCAATTACACTTGTTCAATTTGTCTTATTATTATATCATCAATTCCCTGTGTTAAAAACATTTATGGAATTTTTAAATTCATCATTGTTTTTTTTTTAAACAAAATCGCATCAATCTCAGAGAATTAGAAAAATAAATTCGGGTAATTAATTTGTAGTCTATACGAAAACTTTTTTAGAAACTGCTTTATCGCACATATGTACCTATATTGCTCTGTTTTAAACTCATAAAAAATGATCACGTATTGGTTTTACAGGATTATTTTTTCTTCGTTCGTTTCTGTGGTAATTTAAAGCTGACTTAATTTGCACCGCGAACTATCATGTTCGAAGTTCGGATTCAGTACTGCCGTTCTCGAAAATATGTGGTCATATTATATTCTTTAGTCGCAATTTCCATTGAACAGCCAAATATACTGTCCACTCCCCATAGTGAATAGGAGGTTGCAACCCCATTCAAAAATGGCAAGAAAGGGATGAAAACGGAATCCAGGTAAGCCCAACACCTTTGTCTTTTGCCAACCAAAGTTGCCACCTTACCTCATTCATAATTAGATACTGTTAACAATTGCATATATTTTTTGTTGGAATGGCGGCTGTTGAAAAATTGAAAATTAATCCCAATCTTTATTTCCATACTAATACAGACAAACTTTTATTCGGAATGTTTTTGTCTAGCAGTACCGCAAACAGAAAATCGCTGGAAAGTAGACTTGAAGAGAAAACGTAAAATAAAAAATAATGCTAATTAATCAAAATCTAATATAATTTTGCCTCTTCAGTGTTTGTAATTAAATTAATGAGATATTTTATTATTTTCAATACAAAAAAAACATGGTCATAATCATTATTATTGGTTCATCCTTTTAAATCACCGCAATGTCTGTATTTAAAGTAAAGAGAAAACAGTTGAGCAATTGAAATGACTTATATACCGCAATAAAAACGAAAATATATTATTTTCATAATAATATTGTATATATTTTAAAGACGTGAATTGATTAGAATAAATGCTGCATGTTTGATTTAAAGAGAAAATTTTTGGTTCCTTAGTTTTCCTTTTGTTTTTAAAACACCTTCCTATTATTTCAAGAAACACGACAATATTTTAAGTTGTTTGTAAATTTAAAGCATACCTTTTTCTTTCGAATTAAAGAGAATGTTTAATGATATATTAATATTTCACTTTATTTAATGCTTGAGTCGATTTTAATCCAAGTGCATCAGTAATAACATTTTAAATGAAATAAATGTCAAATTTATAATGGAAATAACTTTATTTCAATAATTTTGCATATATGGAAATAACGTTAAACTTAACTTTACCATACCATCAGTCCGAAAAAAATAAATGATACTTATATCATTGTTTATAGAGTAAGATGATTCTCTATAAACAATGATATCAGACATAGTTGAGACACAAAGGGTTATCAGTTACTGTGGTCGTAGAACAAAAAATTGTTGGGAAGCTGTGTACCAGTTTAAGAAACGTTTTTCTTGTCTCATCGACAAATAAAATCGGTCTTCTCCAAATGTCATTTACAGTTACGTATCAGATAAAAACCACAGTTTTGTTTTCGAAATAGAAACAGGTCTCCATATATACGGGATTACACCCAGCACACCCTTATGTTCTGAATCCAAATTATAAAATCCGCTCGACATGTAGAGATCTATACGGAGGCGGAAAACGTAGTACCGCAAACCCACAACTAGATGTAGACACCCTCCAAATAGACAAACTGAAACCATTATTTTCAGCATTGTATCTTTAAATGATGGCAATGTTTGAAGATAATCTCTTCAAACAGTGGTCGAAATGATCTACACTGGAAAACTGGGCTCACAAACGCAAAATGGTGTTTATCTTTGCTAAAGCTCGTAAATATACAGGGTGTCCCAAACTCGATGGCTATTAGACGTTTCTGGAGAACGGGACACAGGATTATTTTGAAAATTTGGTATCTTGGGTAATTAGTTTTGCTCTATCGATTCAAAATATTTTCTGCGCTGCGGCGTTGCCGCTTATATTGAAAAGTAGCAACAAATTTGTGATTTTAAAATAGACACCCTGAATATTATTGCATTTTTCGCTGTGCTATTGCTTTACGATAATTTATGTATAATATCTCTCTATTCGTTTCTCAAGCGGTTTTCGAGAAATTCATTGATTTCTTATTTTGTGTGCAAAACATAGCTTCAATTAATTGTTTATTATTGCGGTATTTGGACTCGTACAAAGCTGAAATTTTAGGAGTAGTTTACCAATGTTCTGTGCATTAGTTATGTCTGAGAAAATTCGTTCTCCATTATACAGGGTCGTTCAAAATTTGTGATATTTCCGATAGATATAAAAGTGTTGAAAATTACATTTTTTAAATGGAACGTATATCATCTAATAGCCTGAAAGACAATTAAAGTTCCTTTCAAATGATGTATCATGTTTCTCTACCTAAATAGTCTGGTTTCCGAAATAAAATCAAGTTTCTATAAAAATCAGATTGTTTTGCCATATTTTGTATTGAATGTCATGGAATACGTCATTATGAAAACTTGACAATTGGTGCATCAATAATAAAACGTTTGCGCGATCATTACCAAAAATGTAATCAGAAAAGAATCAAAATGGAAGGCAATAACTATTCAAACGAAGTTTCGATGGAATTGTTTATCTTCCATCGTCAAGATAACCTCTTGTGGGGTATTCATGTTGAAAAGGGAAACATTCTCAATTGAGTATTGATAGAAAGATTTTTCTGTGAATTGAAAAATCCACGATTAAATTGAAGTTATTTTTTGTGGATGTCTAACAGAAAACAACTACTTCCCCGGCTAAAGCCACGCTGGACATTGAACTACATCTGATAGATATTCTGAAAAGGCCCTAACTCGAAGGAAAAAATCTGAAATTGAAAATTTGCATTTTCATTCAGATAGTTATTTGATTTTCTATCCAGTCTTAATTAAGAACTCATAAAGATGAATGAGGCAAAGAAGAATGTTTTCCAAAAGAGAGTACTCACCAGAAATCATTCGTAACATTGACGCAGGAGAGACATCGCATTCACTAGGTCTTCAATACATTTTTGTCGACGAAAATCTATTTCACGCTTCCACGATCATCAGGAAGACCGGAAGAAATGGAAAACACATTTTCAAGAAGCAATCTCACTTTGCAAAGATGGAATAACTTCAATTTAATTGTGGATTTTTCAATTCACAGAAAAATCTTTCTATCAATATTCAATTGAGAATGTTTCCCTTTTCAAAATGTGATCAAATTATAGCGAGAACATGCAGAAGGTTCTGTAGTGTATTTAGTGTATGAATGATAAGATGACGAACTAATTTTAAAAAGAATGATTAATATACAGGGTATTCCAAACTCGATGGCCTATTGGACGTTTCTGGTGATCTGAGATATAAATACTTGAAATTTTGTATCCCAAGATGAGAGACTGCGATCTAACTCTTAAAAATATTTTCAAGGTTGCAGTGTTGCCACATGTACTTGTTATTAATATCAACTTTCTGTTTTTGGATTTAACTGACAAATACAAATAATTTTTGCCGAACATGAGGTATACCTATCTCTACCATTTATTGAATATTGATTATTTCGTAATTGTTTTGCTACCAAAATGGGACCAACTTGAATTCAAATACCTTCTTAACTGTTACCCACACAGGACTCAAATTCAACTTTCACCCAGAAAAGACTGAGTAATTTCAGTAACATCGAATGATTTGACCATATTTTATACAGGGTGTCTGAAAAACATATTCTTGTAGGTGATCTTTGCTAAAACTGAATTGCATCATCTGAGAGTTAGAAAAAAACTCAAGTTTCAGCTGTATCTCCACAAGTCTGAACATTTTGAAGCGAATCGTTCCAGATTGATTTGATTTTTCAATCAGATCATTTCAATTGGGTAATATTACCTATTTTGATTTGTTATACTGGGAAAATGAAAAGTGGTAGTGTGCCGTGACCAGAAAAGAGCAAGATAATCTTTTAGTTTGACAAGCAGTGATTTTCATGGTGTTTCTGTCAAAATGGATAATATTATATTCAAATTCAGATATTTTGAATTTGAATAGGAACTTGCTTTTATTTCGGAAAGCGACTATTT